>WTSP01010084.1:0-28760 GCA_025331215.1 Actenoides lindsayi
CTGCGGGGAGGAGCGGACAGGACAGGTGACCCTAAACTGACCAACGAGGGATTCCAGCCCATGTACGTCATATTCGGCATAGAGCTGAGGGATCATGAGGGTCAAACTCTCGGCTCAGCTCTTCCAGCTTCTTCCTCACTTCTTCAATGGCTGGCATCCGTGGAGTGTCTGTGTGTTCCTGAATCCAGTATCAGAATCCAGCTCCTGAACACAGTTCCTGTCTGCTGCTGGACCCAGTCTGGGGCTTTCCTGGTGCGTGTTCCACAGCATCCATGCTGACGGTGATGTAATTGCCATTGGGGAGGTGGGATTTGATTCTGGTTTTGTATATATTTGTATATATTCCATTTTTAGTATTATTATTTTAATTTTCACTACAGCTGTTCTAGTTTTCTAATTGTTAAGTCTCTCTCCTTAATCCCTTTCTGTTTCTCTTTGGGAAGGGAGGGGGGGGGTGGGTAACAGAGAGTGTCTGTTACAGGTCTAGCCATCTACACTAACAAAAAATAGTTAAGCATTGAAAAGTGCATTTGATTTTTATTGCCAGCATGCTGCATTTCAATGTAGTTAGGGGACCAGACAGACTGAGGAATACTGTTCCAATGCATGCGTCTGCAGGCAAAGAGAGACTAGCCCTTGTTAATAAGCAGACACTGACATTTTGATTGGTTAAGAGTTGCAGCAGTTAGATTAAATAGCTGCTTGGACTAGGGTGGGAAAAAAGCTCAATGTATGACCACATACTGCTTGGTGGAGGGGGAAGAGTAGGGGTCACTGAAAGTGATTTGGTTTTAAAAAGATGCTACAGTGGCCTATCTTCAGTTCAAAGGAAAAAAAAAAATTAAGTTGACCTTGAGAGATTCTTCTGAGAAGACTTTTCAGGTCATAAACTCTTTGAAAACCTTTTTTTCTTCACTTGAGGAGTAATTGAGTAGTTTCCAGTTTTTCCTTTAAAATCTGTGTCTCTAGAGAAGCTACATGTCTGTGATGTTTGAGGGTATGTTATATGCACACACTGGTGTATGTTACTGTATTCCTCTGACCACTCTCCCTGGAAAAGGGCTGTATGCAGCAGGGGATGCGAGGGACCAGCAAAGTGCATGTAGGCAGGAGCAGCAGCCTTGGATGCCCCGTGGAGGAAGAGAAAGGGGACATACACAGTGAAAGCTTGAAGGGAAAAAGCAGTCTGAAAAGCAATAGACTGACAGTGAGGTCCCACCAGAGTAACAGCAAAAGGTTACCAGGTGCCAGCCTGTGAGCAGGAGGTGTAAGACCACATGAGAGAAAAAGTTATGAAGCAGTGTGTGAGGACATCACCTGGAAATGTACTTAATCACATTCTGCATTGCTCCAGGCACGAAGCTAGGAGTGATGGGCTGACATAAGCACTTATTCTGGCCTTACCACACTCCTGGGTTATGCTGACTGGCCTAGAATTAATGAATATTATTAATGAACCAAAGAGGGATGGTGTCAAGAGCCTGTTTACAATAAACACCTGAGGTTTTCACTTCTAACCTTGCAGTATCAAGTGTGTATTACTAGGTGTCTGGAGGGGACTGCATGAAGATTATGACACAATCACAGTTGTTACTGCAAATAAACTATATTACTGCTTGTCCTTTTTGCTTTCCTGCAGATTCCTAGATGTCTAATGAATCGAGGCCCTGCCCCTGTGATACTGGAGACAGGTTTGACTACGGAGGCCGTGGGCAGGAAGTGCAGGTTGAGCACATCAAGGCGTATGTTTGCAAACCGCCTGCCAGCACAGACAGAGCTGTGGTCGTGATTCATGATATATTTGGATGGCAACTCCCAAACACCAGATACATGGCTGATCTGCTTGCAGCTAATGGGTACATGTAAGAAGTCTTTTCTTCTCTGAGAAATCCCGTTCTTTATGATTTCCAGCCTTCTGTTAGAACTGTTATTCCCATACATGAGAGGAAACTGCTATCAGGGCAGTTTGAGTGATATATTCCCATAATACAAACCCACAAAAGAACATTGCTGTGAAATGTTGCAGAGTACAGCATGATTGCTTCATACTTTGCTGTTTATAGAAGTGACTGCACCCCAGAGAAAGCGTAGAATATTGAAAACACAATGCAGTAAAAAAGACATTCTGATAATTTTCCCAGCAATGTGAGATGGCTTTAAAAATTTGTGTGTTCTGAAACCGAAGTGTGTGTTCTGGTTTTAGAAGTCTTTTTAATATAATCAGTCATTCAAGCTAAATTACATGATGGGATTTTAAAAAATTATCATCAGCAGAAATATGAATGAATGTCATGTATTTTGAATATGATATTGAATATGCACATTGGATATGTGCCTATGAATGATTCATGCAATCCCCTTCCCCCCTGCAAATCTGTCACATGCAATTTCAGTTCTCTACAGCAGTTACATTCCAAAATGCATCAATATCTTGCAATAACTGGATATACTGCAAGGTACTCTATTTGCAGTTTGCATTACAAACATTCATATAGGGCTGGCACTGGCCTGCCGTTCCAAAAAGCAAATCTCCACCTAATTCTGCAGTGATCTAGTTTTGCCTTTAATGGTCTCGGGGAAGTCAGATGTCATCGGATCGTTGCCACGTGTCTGAGCTCTGTCTGTGGAGCTGAAAGGAGCTCTATGTCTTTGTGAGCTAGAGATCCTACATTTGTGAGTATTAGGGTTTTCTCATACACTGGAACAATAAATTTGTCTATAGTCTGCTCCTTAGTACTGCCTTTCCTGAGGACTTGACCTCCCCTATTCTGCTCCATGATTGGAAGTATGTTTGTCCCCGGACTGAATGCAATTATTCTCATCATGCAAATGCATTCATGAGACTGGACATACACACACATTTTTCATTTTTGCTGAAAAAGGTGACTTCATTCCCTTTCATCAAGTATGCTAATAACCTTCATCTTCATTTCTGCATGTTTAAATTTCCATTCTGAATTGAGAGTCAAAACTCAGCCCCATAATAGTGCTTGAAGATCAAAGAGAAACAGAAAAATGAAGCTAGACGTAGAAAGGCTAACGAAACCTAGGCAAAGAATGAAAATTGCATTTAAATTTTTTTTTCCTTAAGCCTCTTTCTTCTGTAAAAGTATGTCTAGTAACCCAGGTAACAAAGTTGTATCAAAATCCCACTGCTGTTTTGGAGTACTCTACTCAGGGAGATATCCTTTGCTGTATGACACTGTTTTCTGTTGGTCCTAGGAACCCAAAAACCATGTACAATATGCCAAATGGCATCCACAGCTGTCTGGTAGAAGCTTTTTGTTCATTTGTAGTGTATGTAGCATTGCCATATATTTCACATACAGGAAATACTTTTGTTATATCTATACCTTTGCAGATTGTTAGACCTGTCTTTATATTTTAACAAATTTTCTAGACCCTTTCTGCAAAGTTGGTTTTTCATTATAATATGCTTGCATTAGAGAAAATATCAGTCCTCGAGATAAGCCTATACTGAGGAAGAAAGGAAGGATATGGTCAACTGGATGAATAATTACATTTAATAGAAGACCAAGGGACTTAATTTGTAATGAATTTATATAATACACTGTGGAGATTTTTGATAACACATTTTAGAAAACTGGGAGGAGATTTTGTTGAAATAGAAATTAAAGAGATGATCAAGCAGAATATTTTAGACATTTTTGTCAGTAGATTCTAAATGATACTTCATACTATGTTCTGAAGAAGTCTTAGGTTTCACCTATCAGGACAGTTTTAATACGCTGTGAAATACTCTCCAGTTCCTTGAGATTTCTCTTTATTCTTCTTTTTTTTTTACATTTCCCTCAGCACCCAGCCAGCAGTGGCCATGTAAGGATTTCCCCCTCTCAGTCAGCATCCTGGCATCCAGCTGTGCAGCGGATTCCTGAGCTGGATGTTGCCACCGGAGCAGTGTATCAAGTGGCCATGGATGGACAAAGCCTCTGTGGGTTTACCAGTCCCATTTTGAACCTGCTTGAAATGCTGACCTCTCGTGCACCTTCTGACAGTGATTTCCGCATTATGCCTAGTGGGGAAAATGGCTTGTGTTCATCAGTTTGCAACCAACTGCCTCACATCTTCACTGGGTGCTAGTACTTGTAATGTTGTTAGAAAAAAAGAAGAGAATGCTTGCCCCTTTTCACTTTCTCAGTGCTGATGATAAAGACTGCTGTGTGATTTAATGGGGAGAAAATGTAATTTAGGGAAGTCTTAATTTTGCTTATGACAGTCTCTCAAATGAAATATGCTATCAGAGAAATATACATTTCAACTGCGACTGCCAATTAACTGTTGCTTTTCATATGATACCACCTGGGTGATACAGCTGTTATAACACATTTTTCCAGGAAAAGAGGTAGAGGTCTGGAAGTTTATTGTAGTTTATTAGTTACCCCAGTGTAAAACCTGGGTAACTCCACATTACTGGAGTTCCATCAGCATTACAAAGTTAACTGAAGTGCAAGAGGACGATCAGGTCATATATATTTAGAGAAGAGCAGTCATTCACATCTACTGAAGTGTCACGTGTGTTGTAACACTAACTCTGTGACTAAGCAAAAAGAAAAAAACACAAACTGAGATGCAGCATTTGTTTGAAGTGAAAGGGTAGCTACAAGTTACTGCAAGTACAGCCAGATCTTCGTGATAAAACTGTAAGTGACTGAGTAAGAGCTGGAAAGGTGAGCTCCAAAAGAGATATGTGTTTACAGTACAAAGTGCAACCAACTGTGTTGAACTAAGTTTTGAGTTCTAAGTAAAAAAACTGCATGGATTGCCTATCCAGGGACATGAAGCAACAGGAAATCAATGTAAAAGCCATTTAATTTCTAAAATTTAATGTTAATATGAAGGTAAAAGGGAATAGTCTTATCTATAAAGAAGAATTTCCAGAGCCACCTTACTGTGACTAAGGAAGTGGAAGTGTGGTTAAGCAACTCCAGTGGAGAGGAGGTTCTGCAAGCTTTGCTGTCATTTCTCTTTTCTAAGAATGGTTTGAACTGCCATTTTTTTCCTCTCATGTATTTTATTACTGTTCTTTGAAGTTGCTATGGAGTAGCTAAGCTCACTGTGTGCTATAATTTGTTGTTTGTAGTATACAAATGGGAAACTCCCAAAAACCAAACCAAACCAAATGGGCTGGCTTTGGAACCTTACGACTTCACTCTAGAATTCTTTGGTAGGCTTTTTTTTTTTCATTCATTTCAGGAATTTTAAATAAATAGTATTGATAGTGTTGTTTAGAATATGGGAAAGCAGATTCTCTATGAACACTAAATTGTAAGGCTGGTCACCTTTCCAAGGCAAAAGTGTGGTAGACTAATATGTATTTACTGCTACTTTGCAGATGTGTCTCTGAGGAAGCAGTGAATTTTTAATTGCAAATATCCTTAGATAAAGTTCTTTAAAGAATAATCCTAATAATCCAATAAAAATGAAATCAAGAGAATGGGAGAGATACAAGAATCAGGCAGTCACTTTAATTCAAAAAGAAAAAAAAAAGTATAAAATATCCCATGATAGTATAAAAATATGTCATCATTTTAAACACTTATTACAATGATATATACTGTAATCTACAAAACTGTTACCTTTTCACATGTTACTTATTTTGGGTCTGAAAAAGAAAATATTTTTCCTATACTATATAAGGTTGTCTTATATACAGCTTTGAAACAAGTCTATGCTTCACTACTTCACCCTGCTGGGGACATTAGAGATGTCTTTTACCATTAGGATGAATGATCTAGTGAAATAATAATAGTGCCAATATAATGTATAAAGATGCCACTACCCTAATCTTTAAAAACAAAGGATCACTCTATTAAAAAAACATTGCTCAGCTAAGTCAACATGTTTTCTAAGCTGAAAAGACCTCCAGTGTTTAATACCATTTTGTGTACGTTAAAAAGGAGGTTTGCTACTCAGCTGTAGCAGAGTACTCCTCACAGCAGCACCCTCTGCCTACGCGAGCAACGGCTTTAAAGGCAGTGGACTTTGTAACCGGGGACTGTGCTGCACGCAAAGGTACAGGCAGGAACTTATGTAACTCTTATTCAAAGGAACCTGATCCTTGGACTCACCCCTTTCATTCTGAGTTCGCACTTTCTTTTGGGATCACATTCAGCATTAACCAACCACGCTGAGCTCTTGAGACTCACCTCTGCTATCTTGCACGCTTGCTGTGCTACAGGTATGGGTGGCTTTTGTGGTTTGTTATTTGTTGGGGGGTTTTTTAACTTTCACAGCTTTTCCTTCTTAGAAGTGTAAAACAAGTGCATGCTGAGCTCTGTCTCAGCATGTCTGTATGACAGTCATTTTATCTACATGGTTTCTTTAAAAAGTGCATGCTCATTTAAATGCTATCAGGGGGCTACTTTCTTCCTTAATTGTTTGAGATATTGGTTCAGAAACCTTTTATTTTCCCTCCTGAGGAGAGGAAGACCTCTCAGCAAGATGACTCAGGCGATTCTGTTGAAAATGAAAGTGCCACACAGAAATATCTTTATATTTTTCTGGTTTTAGGTTCAAGTTTCTGAAAACTAAAACTATTGTTTGGTATTCAAATAAATGCTCAAGTGCTTGTAGGTGGAGATGGTAGAACACCAAGGCTGTGGGTTTACAGATCATCCTAAAAGAATAGCTTTGATGGGTGTAAGAGAAGGGGGTTAATTTTTAAGGAATGTTTCAGTAGCACCTTAGAAATGGAAAAAGATACTGTTTGTATGGCATGAACACTATGTCGAATGTAGAAACACTGAAATGTTTTGGCTATGCTACAAAGCTTGCAAGTCCATAGGTCTCATAAACCATAGAAGCCAATGCTACCCCTCTCAGCTGCTCTATCTGCATCTCTACATATTTCATGTTTTACCTGTTGCTTTACATTTTATCAGATAATGTGAAATGTTTGCAATTAAAACCTTTAAGGATATACTGACTGGTAATGGCATGGTGTTTGTGTTTCTGGAGTTCTGAAATACATGTTTAATATACAATTGCTAGTTTTGTTGTATTTTCTGATTTTAGTCTAGTCAAAAGGAAATTGTGCATGGAAAATTATTTATCAACTCTTTCCTGTTATATATTTAAACTGCATTTTGTCTTATATGCTCATCTATTAATTCATTTTTTCCTTATTTTAAATTAGAAGTCCTATATGTGAGACAACAATATGCAGAAAAAAAAATCACCTATGGGTGGATGTGGCTTATTTAAAAAAAAAATTAAAGTAGGGGATTAGTTTGTGCCCAGAGTTAATGCAGCTTTCAAAATAAGACACAGTTTGTCTTGAATTGATCTGTGAAAATGAAATCTCACAGGATCTGCAACCCTACCCTGGCTAACACTTCTTGGGATATTCTGAATTTTAAAGTCTGCAAATCCAGAACATCTTGGTCCCTGGAAATCTCTGCAAATCTCCTGGCTGTAGGGTTGGTTGGTTGTTTGCTTGCTTTCCTAAAGCTGTCCCTTTAATGCCACAACTATTTAAGTCCCACTAGTTCAGAGCCTGCTTTTCCCCTTATTTCTCTCGGAGTATATTTGGCATAGTCAAGTTTGAACATCCTTTATCCTGTAGGGGTAAAGTTTTCTTAGTACACACAGTTTATCTGTAGAGAGTTTAGGTAAAGCTTTATCTAAATTCTTTACACGTTCTTTAATCTTTTGGAGCTGCTTTGTGCATATTCAAATAAGTTATTCAGGTTATTTTGCAGCAATATGAAGTCAGTTCACACAGTTGGTTAACCTAAGGTCAATGGCATAAAATCAGTAACTGGAGACCAAGGAGATACATGATTCTGTGTTAGAGCCTGCTGGCATTTCTTGACCTTTGTGAATTGCTTGTTTATTTTCATTTAAGCAATAGTTTGTAAAAAATTAACCATGCATTACTGTTACCTTCTTGACTCAACTTAAAGATTTTTTTTCCCTATGTTCAGTTTTCGTTTTTCCTATCTTGGAGATTGAATGCATTCCTTGTTTAATATTAAATAAATATGACTTTATACTCTGGATTTCTTGGCGCATTCCTTAAATATCGTCCTTCAAAGGTCTGAAACAGCTGAAGCAAAAGCTGGTTTAGGAAAAGGATTTCTTAATCCTGAAAAAGTCAGCTATGGAATATTTTAGTCTCATTTAATCTAAGTGTAACTGTATCTTTCTAGACAGTAGCTGTGGGGTTTTTTCTTCAAAATCTTAAGTCCTATATTAAGCCTTTACAAATTATACTAAAGGAAGTTAGGCATTCCTGACAAGAACATACCCGTGATGAAGAGTGAAATAACTGGCTTCATCACTATTTAAATCATTTGTGAAGGTTGCTTGGCCCGTTAGTCATAACTTTATTTTTACTGTATTACTTACTGTAGGGCATGGAAGTCCTGGTTATGCAACAGATCCCCACTGAAGAGTTCATGGCATAAGTAACTCTAACAAGATTATTATTTATAAAAACCAACCCAATGGGCTTGTTGACTAATGTTGCATTTTAGATCTAACAGTAATCAGCGTGTTCACAATATTACTGTAATGATTCAAAAATTCAACAGTCTATGATACGTCTGTATTTTGATCTTTTCCAGTATGGTATGCTGTGGTATTCGCAACTAAATATTTTTTGTTCTTTAGTATCATAGATGGCTAATGAATTGAGGCCCTGCCCCTGTGATATTGGAGACAGGTTTGACTACGGAGGCCGTGGGCAGGAAGTGCAGGTTGAGCACATCAAGGCGTATGTTTGCAAACCACCTGCCAGCACAGACAGAGCTGTGATCGTGATTCATGATATATTTGGATGGCAACTCCCAAACACCAGATACATGGCTGATCTGCTTGCAGCTAATGGATACATGTAAGAAATACAACTGTTTTCAAAGTGTCTTTTTAATAAGAAAGTTTGTTGAACCAACTATTTCCTTTTTTTTACTATACAAACTATGCAAACGCAAATAATTTCATAGACTTCCCTTATGTGTTTCTCTATAGAGTTTCCCATTTAGTGTAAGAAGTCTAACACAGTTGAGTAGTCCTACTGTAAGGAGATAGTAGGCAAGCACAGAAGAAGAGAGGAGAAATAAAAAATATCTTATTCTGCATCTTTTATCCTCCATGAGCCAACCCAAAGCAGCCTGCTTCGTCCCAATGTAGCATCTGTGCAACTTTGCTGTTATGGTAAAAATTCCAGAGAAGCTGAAAGTCCTTCTGTGAATGTGAAGTGTACCAGCTTGTGCCAAAGAAAGAAACAAGTTCTCTAATATGTGAAAAGCATGTTGGATATCCTCTTTCTTATATTCCTGGGTTAGCATTCCTTCTAGCCCAAACGCCCGCACCATGTCAACGGTAGGGTTTTAAAAATAAATTTAGAAGGAAACCACTAAGGATTTTCAATTGCAGTTAATAATTTGTCAAATTAATGAATGAATTGTATCAGGGCGAAATGTATCTGGAAGTTATGCTACGTCTTCTTATTAGACATAGAAAAATAGTGATTGCTTGTACAGTGCTTTGATGTAGATTAAATTCTATGTGTATTCAACAATATGAATTTGTTCCCTTCCCTTTAATCCTTTCTCAGTATTATTTCATGATCATAAAATGTTCTCATTTTTCTCACAGAGCCATCTGCCCAGATTTTTTTGTCGGACAAGAAGCTTGGAAACCTTCTAATGACTGGGCGACTTTTGATGACTGGCGGAAAACCCGAAATGCTGGCAAAATAGACAAGTACAACCCTTGTTCCTTGTCCGGGACACCTTTCTTTTGTAGGAGTTTTTGCATCAGCAAAGATGCAGGATTAGTTACTGAATTATTACTGGGTCAAATACAGCTAGATGTCCACAAGCAGAAATTTCCTGCAGCTTGTGTGTCAAGTTCATGTTTATGTGAGGGGTGCTTTTTGGAGATAAATAGAACTTTGAACAAGAATAAAAGCACCCACTGTTCACCTGTGCAGAGACTAGGAGTGAGATGAATGACTCAAAAGAAAAGAACTAGCAAAGGTTAGCAAATGAAGCTCGCTCCTTCCACTTGGGTTTGATTCAGTTCCCACAGGCAGGCACAACTTCCACGGTTTTCAGATAGCTTCCAAATGTACTCACCAAGCACTGTTGAACTCGGGAACATTGGTCCGACTCCCCATCAGATCTCAGATACTTTCCCATTATTCTCGCTATATTTTTCGCATTTTTATCTGACATGTGGCTTGATTACATAGTGTTGCTGCTGATTTTGAAGCAGCAGTTCCAAATTTACTTCCACTATTTCATAAAATACTTGTCTCCCTAATGAGAGATAGTTTACCTATAATCACATTTGTGATAATGGGATGCTCTTGACTGGCTGTGTCTCGAACTTATATTTGTGTAAGCCTGTAAGACGACTATTGCATTTGTGAAATGAATGGGTCTGCTGTTCATAAAATCACCTGAGGTGCTGCTGGCAATAGTCTAGGAAGACTGATTTTCTCCTTTGTTTTCTCCCCTAGAGTTTCTCCTGTATTTTAGAAATGAGTAACAGTAAATAAGTCTTGTGGATTGTCCCCAGCTAGCAGCCAAGCACCAATACTATCACTCACTCACTCTCCCCAAGAGAGACAGGAGAGAATTGAAGGAACAAAGCAAGAAAACTCATGGGTTGAGATAAAGACAGTTTGATAAGTGGAGGAAAGAGAAAAACCAGAAGTGATACAAAGACACATCCCAGAAGTAGACCGATGCCCAGCCAGTCACTGAGCAGCAACCACCAAGGGAACAGAGCTAGAGCCTTAATTCACTTTCATTTACATGTCTCAGAGAAGTTGATGTCACCTTGAAGTATCTAAGGGAACAATATGGTGCAAAGAAGATTGGTGTCGTTGGGTTTTGCTGGGGTGGAGCAGCAGTACAACATCTCATGCTGAAAAATCCTCATTTAGAGGCGGGGGTGTCCCTCTATGGTAAGTCTCAAATACCTATTGTGTTCTGAGCAGACATGGCTGGTGCAGGAACTTATTCTATAGGACATTATTGTAAGAAGATTCAGTGCAACATCTTGGGAAGAAGATGAATTTGTTATACAAAATCTTTAAGTAATTTGATTTTGCACTTAATCATAACCAGCAGGATCTACGTATTCAAGTGCCATGGCCAGAATCATTCCAAGGCCTCACTATGGCCCAGGTTCTTCTTGGCTGGTGATGACAAAATGTTTTCTGGGCACATCATTTATATCTTTTAGAAGCCAGAAGTTGCTATGAGATGGATCTTCACCACAGTATCTTACTTATCTCAGTCTGCATAAGTTTTGCTGTCCTTCTGTTAGAGTGCAGAGTCATTTGCTGATAGGTCATCTGGGCTGGGGGCTGCACAGGTTACAGACCTTCAGAGAAAAATGAACAACTTATTTCTCAGTGTTACTGCTGGCAGTTGTCCCTCATTATTAATAAGGACCATTTTTTAACTCTCTGTTTTAATACTTGAACTCTCACAATTCCATTCTTAATGCATTTATGCTACCTTTTATATTTTTGTACTATACTTCTATATAACTCAGAGGAATTTATATTCAATCGAGGTGGAAGGAAGTTGAAGATATTTTTCCAGAAAGTTTATGGGGACTATTTGGCTTCACTGATTTGCTGATCAGCTGAATGAATTCAAGAATGCTACTCGCTAATGTTTTACTTTTCTGTTGTAATAATTTCAGTAATGAAAAAAGTGGCCAGGGTGGTAGCTCGTTAGTTTTACAGATACTTAAATTCAAATATATTTGAATAGTCAAAATTACAGTATCAATTTGTTATGAATTTATATCAGTATAAATATATGTCCACTGAAATCCTAACCATGTAGCTGGAATGATGAATATTTACAATTATCTCAAAAATGGCCATGCCAGGCTAGAGATGAGCATCTCTGAAGTGTCCATCTTACACAGGACCCTGTCTCTGACAGTGGTCAGAGACAGATGCCCAAAGAAAACCACAAGAATGGGGCAAATTTAACAATTCTTCCTTGACTTTTCAGACAGTGCTCATCTTTCTATCTTTAATGACATCCCAAGTCACAGAAATTTCTCACAACAAAAGGGACAGAAAAATGTGTTTAATTCTATTATAAACTGATCAGAATGTGACTGTATAGTTTTGGTAGTGTAAGTAACATAATTTACACTATCTACTTTAAGTAACACAACTCATTGCATATGCCTCTCCTTCTTCCCTAGGAGTGATCAGGTTCTTTGATGATAGATACACTTTGCTTCATCCCACCTTCTTCATTTTTGCTGAAAAAGATGAACACATTCCGCTGGAGCAGGTGAATATCCCATGAGACATGTTTGTCTCTTTAATGCTTTTCTTGCTTGTTTTGTAATTTGATATTTAATTAAGAGAAAGTAGAAAACTAATTCATGCCTTTTTTCCTCCTTCCCTAACTCTTACAAGAGTTCTACACAAATTTCTGTTGTTTATCCTCAAATCAAAAAAAAATTTACAATGACACTAAAAAATGTTTTCCACTTATATTACGAAATATGGATGATTTATATATACAAGTTCCTAGAAGGAAAAGGGCAAGAATTCAAAGGAAGAATTCTGTCACATTTAAGATAGGAGACCCTCTTTAATCATACCAGTGCATAAAATCAGCGGGAAGTCCCCATCTGTAGCAGTAGGAACACTAGTTGCAGGAGAATTAAAAAATCCCATGACTATCCTTTTCCTTCCCCCACTGTCCTGCAGAACATCTCCTTTCTGGTACTCTGTCAACAGCTTTCCTGAGGAGCCCAGGTGGAGGATGATTGGAGAAAGATGATTATCTATCAAGAGGATCAAAGATGTGTTTTCATTAAGTGGTGTTGGCTTTAATCTTTCTGTGAATATGCCAGCAGCTTTGAACTACTGATTTTGTACCTGTGCCTCTCCTCACTCAATTGCAAATTAATTCAAAATCTTGCCCCATTGTTGCTGGGGTTTTGTTGGTTTTTATTTTGTGAGGCCTTTCAGCTTTAACTTGTACAGTGGTCACTATATGCTAACCTTCTCATGACACTGAGCAATAGGCATTTTTACTTTTACAGGTATTATTGCAGTAGCCCATATACTTTTTTTTGCAGTTTTATACAGTCACATGCTGTAATTTTACTGAAGAAAAAAGGCTAGTTAAATAAAGAAATTGTAGTCATAGAAATGCATCTGAGTATAAAATTAGTGGAAGAGTAAACAACGGCAAGGACACATTTTGTCTGTCTTGCAGAAAAGTAAGAAACCAGGACAATTTGAGGACTCTAAATACATAACATATATACTCCATATTCAGCCAACATGAAACATTCTGTGTTACAGGTCACACTACTTGAGCAGAAGCTTAAAGAAAACTGTCGAGTTGAGTATGAAGTTAAAATTTACCCTGGACAGACACATGGGTTTGTACATCGCAAAAGAGAAGATATCAATCCTCAAGATAAACCTTATATTGAGGAAGGAAGAAAGGATATGATCAACTGGCTGAATAAATATCTTTAGCGTGAACAAATGCCCATAAAATGGATCAATTGTTGGACAAAATCAGAAAATAATACAGACTATATTGATTAAAATGGTAAACCATCAAAATCTTTCGTAAAACTCTTTTGCAATAACACTACTTATTTGCACTTATTTTCTAAGTAGATGCTTAGAAATGTCTTTTCAAATGTTGAAAGCTATAAATGTAAAAAAGATTTTAAAATCTGATCCTGTGTATCTTAAAATTATTAGAATCTCATGTGGGATATTTCCTAGAATCTGAAAGTTTCTTTTTTGTGTGTGTTGATGTCAGAATGATAAAAAAAAATAATAGAAACTTTGCCCACACTTGAGAAATGCTTTCCCAAAATCTGCATTTAGAGTTGCCGAGGCGTGAGATATCCAGGTCCAAGATTTTCAGCTTCGAGTGAATATAGTTCTGGTTTGGAAGGCTGGGACATTTTCTTGGAAACAGAATATCCTATTCAGATTTAATAAAAACAGAGCTAGAAAGAGGGAAGGGGAAGGACAATAGGAAGAAATGTATTTAGACTAAAAGGGAGATCAAAATGTTGGGCACCATGACTGAAGTGAGGAGACCAGAGGAACCTGCATGACCAGAGAATAAGGGCCTGAACAAGTGGGAAGAGACCTGGGCACAGAGAGACTCTGAAGAAGAAAAAGTCAGAAGATAAAGAAGAACAAAGTAGGAATAGGAGACAGCCATCAAAGATACACAGAGCCTAGGAAGAAAATGCAAGTGAAGACTTCCAATCCCTCTTCTCTTTCCACTTCTAAGCTGATCAAACAGGGCGAGAACTCAGGAAGGCAGGAGTGAGTTTCTTGTTGGCTGCTACCTTGTTATTTCCTTTAGCACCTTATTATCTACTCCATGTCTATCAACTGACTTCTGGATCATCTGTTTTCATATCTTTCAGGCATGACTGGTAGCCTTAAAAGCACTACCAGTGCCCATCCTTTCTCCCAAGTAAATGCTGGCCTCTGTGTTTGTGCTCCTCCATTCCCTGGGCACATCACACACCTGCCTGTACAGCCAGAGGCATCATGGCTCATGGCTCAGAATGGTGCTTAAGTTCCCCAAGGTGAATTTTGAAACTGTACACATCTAGTTATTCTGTTTTAATTTTCCTTCCTCCTCAGGACACCTATACTCCTTTTTCTGATATAAAATTAATTTCATTCAGAATATAGTTAAACTTTACCTTTGTGTAGTTTGAACCAAACAGCTCTGGACATTTCAGTATTTACCAGACTCTCTGGTATTAGTTCCTCTTCCTGCTAATAGCCAGAGCTTTCCTTTTGCCCTTCTCTCATTTTTGATACATCTACAAATACTTCTATTACTAGTTCTGTGTTGCTTGATAGCAGTAAGCAACACTGCTGCTCTAGCCTTCTGACAGCGTGTGGTGTTCCTTTACTCTTGTCCTCAGAGGCATGCCTGTGTTTCCCCCCTTTGTAAGCCTCCTGTTTGATTATGAAACACTTGTGGACATCTGGATACAGCTGTATAATGGCCTCTTGCTCTGCTGTCTGCCCTTCCTCCACATCAGGATCATCTGACTTTTAATAATGTCTCTTTCACTAAGCACCAGAGTCCTCCACTCCTTTCTTCCTCCCAATATTCCAGTAAGAAGCACCAGCTGAGTTCCTGATGTTGCTCCTTCTTTTTTTTTCAGGGAAGTGCATTACATCATTTCACAACCATCTCGATGCAAATCCTGCCATCTCTCATGGTCTCAGACAGTTGCCAAACTCTCTGCCCCTTGTTCAGAATTAAGTCTAAACCAACCTAGATGAAAATATTACCTCCTCATGTCCACAAATCCTTCCAGCTTTATCAGGTTTCTCTCTGCTATGATTTAACTCGGTATCAGAATCACAGAATCATAGAACAGTTCCATCAGGATTGGTATTGCACAGCCCATCCCTAGTGACTAGGGGAACATCACTGTGTTTCAGCTCCTTTGATCTCTCTCAGTGTAATTGATTCTATGATTCTCCTTCACAGTAATAATGTGGTGAGATATTGTGATGCTGAGGAAATAGATGTGGCTAAAATATTGTACTGAACATGGCCCAATTTCCCCTCAGTGAAATACATGAAAGACCAGGGATCCCTCAGCTTTCACAAAATATTGGCTTTCAAGGTGCATCCCCTGAATTGTTTCCATTGCTCTACAATGTTTTTCTTTTTGAAGTCGCCTCTGCCAGCCATGCCTGGCAGCTCCCTTATACAGTCACCTTTCATCTGGCTCTCTCCTAGCTGGGAGCATGTGCCAGGGCAGCCCTAAGTGGTCTGCGATGGAGTTGCAGCCTCACATGTGTCTTTTTACTCCACTCTGATTCAGAGTCTCCCACCAGGTGGGTCCTACCTCAGGTCCCACACCCACGGTGGTTCTTCAGCCATCCATCCATCTCTAATCTCTTTTTCACCTTACTCCTTCCACTTCCTCCTGCAATGCACCATGTATCTGCCCTGAGAAAATAGTTCTCCTTGATAATAAAGAAGCTCGCTTGTCTTTCAAAAAGATTTCATGCAGACCTCCAAGTTAAAAGTGCAAAAGCTTCTCTTGCTTCTTGGCTTATGCCCTTGGTCAGCGATTAGTGCTTTTCTCTGTTTTGGGCACTGCACATCATGTACCCGTCTCCTTGTTGCTTGGTTTCAGGGGAGATGAGCCTGTTCTTAGAGTCACGCCTGATGCATGTGCCTGGGCAGCTCTGGGGTGACAGGAGGATAGCAACACACAAAACTTCCCAGAAGAAAGCAAGATGAGTATGTGGTTCAGATAGTCTGTAAAGTGTGAATTCAATTCCCAGCTATGGATTCATGCCCAATTTATCAGGGATGCTGTAAGAATAGACAGAGATGATGAAATCAAACTCTCTGCAACTATTATCTCACATGGATTTTAAATAAAAGAGCCTTGGTTTCTCAGAAGGTAATATCTTGGCTGGCAAGCCATTTCAGCTTGGTTTTTTTATGTGAATGAACAGAAGTCTTCGAGAACTGGACTATTTTTTGCCACATTTCTCCTGAGACAGGAGAAGACTGAAACCGAGGAGTACTTGATCAAAATTCATTGTCCTGGGAGAATTGGGAGTGGCTTGCTGTAGGACAGGTATTGCATTTCATGATGCATTAGGTTTTGTAGAAATATGACACCTAAGATGGAAGACTCAGAATTTTACCAGTGTTAACATTCACTTTAGCAAAACACACACACACATTCTAAAAACTTGTATTTTAGAACATCCTTTGTGTTTAGAGAGCACTGACGTATAGACCCATAGGTTAGATAGTGCAAACTCAGGTTTGTGATATTCGAGTCTACCAAACCCAGCAGCCTTGATGTAAGGTAAATCAGCTTCAGAAGAACAGCAGGGTAGACGTAGTAGATGTATGTAAGGCCTGATCAGAGGACCTCACAGAGATACTATGGTTCCCCTGGACCTTGTGCTGTCATGTCAGTTGCTTCCTATTAACTAGAGCCCTTTGATCATTTCCAAGCACATTTAACAAAAGGGTGCAGCCCGCAGTGCTATTTAGTTCTTCTGCATGTATGGAAAATCTGGACAGCACAGAGGAGATAGACTCACTGCCCCGAGCAAAACAGTGTGCCGTGGATTCATCAGCTCTTTGTGTTATTGAGGTTGCTGGATGGCTGGTCAGCACACAGAAAGCCTGAACTGCTTGTGTAAGGGTTGTCAGAGGATACAGGAGGGAAGTGAGAGAAGTGGAGTAGGGAATGTGGGGGGCTACTGAGATGTAGGGGAGTAAGAAGGCAGAGGGAACGGGCTGAGGGTAACCCTGGGGATATGGGAACCTGAGAAACTGCCGGGGGCAATCACACCATTTGTGGACAAATTGGAAGGGGGAGCCTAGAAGAGCCCTAATGTCACCTTTTGTAGACTGAATGGGATTTTAGTCACTGGGAAAGTATCATACTGAGGAAGGCTCATGCTCTGCATGTGAGGAATCCTTGATGCCTGTATGAAGAAAGCTCTGTGCACTGAAGTGAAAAGAGGTCTCCCGGAGGAAAACCTGAGGGACTGAAGATAGAGAGGACAACAGAACATGGTGGAGATCAGAGTCCTGAAGAACAAGAGCACGTATCTTGTCCACTGCTCATAATCTCCTCTTCACAAGAAGATTGAGGTCCTTTATGTTAAAGGAAATGTAAACCACAGCTTGAGTCTGAACCACTGGATCCTCTGCCTTCTGGGAAGTTGAATTCCAGGTTCTGATTTCTGCTCTCTGGCACAAGTACTTTGGTAGGATCTGATATCTGTGGTTTAATATTACACAGACTTAACTTCTAGTCCTTCTTCATTTGTTTACTTTTTTTACACACTGGGTGGTAACTCTTTTACGGGTTTTCAGTTTAATCTTTATGGCAACAATTTTTAATCAACAAGATGACTCTTAGACTCTGCTCCATTTTCTGCATTCCTCTCTGTCAAGTTAGCATTTGTATTATTTTGTTTTGTTGTGGTTTTGCTTGTTTGTTTGTTTGTTTACTGTGGTGTCTAAACTGGATAGTTACTGGTATATCTTAGTAATTTTTCTCAGCTTTTTTGACTCCTAAACTTCAAACAGGCGTGGGCTTTCAGTGCCTTGTTGTACTCATTTTGGCCATACCCACAGGCATACTAAGCTTGTTATTTAGGACTGTAGTTGCCTACCTAGTGTAGGTTTTAATCATACTGGATTTTGTACCTTTAACTAATGACATTTCAATGTTTCACCGCAGGCTGTGAGTGGTATCTTAGCCTCTAGGAAGGTGTGGTGAGGGGATCATTTTTTCATGTTGGTAGTTTTGTCACAGGAACACAATCTAGATTCATTTAAGATAAGAAAAACTAGAGATAGACCCCTGAAGAGGACTTTGTTGCATGGCTCCCATGGGAAGAGTGATGGGAGTTTGGTGCCTGTGTTCTCTTTATACCTTCAGAAATCTCTCTCAGCACATTTTGCTTATTTGCCTGATTCTCATCTTCAGCACTTAAGTATATTAAAGTCTACTAAATAACCCAATGCTGAATTTCAGAAAGCAGGGAGTGGAATGAGCTAATAAAGACTGAAAACAAAGTTTCTCTTTCAGACCATGGAGCAGATGGTGGCACCTGTGGCAATATATTTCCTTTCCTTTCCTTCCCTTCCCTTCCTTTCCCTTCCCACCGCTGCTATATTAAGAGCTGGTGAGAAAATTTTGCATCTGGGCTGGTAGTTTGCCACGAACTTCACCAAAGTTATGATAACGCTGCTTGTTAAGGGGGTTGCAAATTATTTCAACTGTGCTATTAAACTGTTCTTTAAATTTTCTTCCAGGTGTTGAGCTTACAGATTGTTGAAGGCTCACTCTTTTTTTTCCAGAATCCACAGAAAATTACGGAAGTTGCCAAAATACCTCAGATGGGTGGCTAACCACAAGGAAAAAGCCCATGTCCTTCAGTAGAGACAAAACATTACTGCTTCCTCTGACTCATTTCAGCAAAAAGCTGGACGTAATTTTTAGACACTGGTGTTTGCAAGGAGAAAGTGATGCAGGAGGAAGGGGTAGTTTACATGTTGTATATATTTGCCAACATTTTACTTTGTAGTGCTTGGTGATGTTGCTTCAGAGAGCAGTGAGCTGTGAAAACCCTCCCTGTCAGTAGGACTGTCAATGTGAGTCGCTGTGTGCAGCAGCTAGCAGCTCACGGTAAGTGCAAGGTAAGGTGACCCCATCAGATGGTTTGAATAGAATGAGAGCTTGTTATTGTCCCAGCTTTACCCTGTTTTGCACACCCAGCTTGTTTAGCTTTGACTTCACTCAGATTTTTTCTTTCTGAGAGACATAGAGATAACCTGGGTCAAAATTAAAGGGGCAAGCTCTCTTTTGTCCCTTATGCACTACAGGGGAAATCAACTTCTGGTTCCACAGGGCAAGGTAAAGTAGAGCTCACATCTGCTCAGGTGTATTCCTGATGTATACAGGATGTATATCACATCTGTATTTTCATATGTGATTAGCCAGAGAAATGTTCTCTCTTTATAGTGGAATATAACATAGTAGAAGAAAAAAAAATAATAATAAAATGGTGGAACCTTCTTTGCTAATGCAACTATAAAATCACATCATTAAAATCACTCTAGGCTAGAAAAACAGAAGTAACAATGCCCTGGAGCAATGTTATTTCTTGCTGCTCATTTCCAGCCTATGTTTTGTTGATGTTGCTTTGCTATGTAAGACTAAGGCAGAGAGCAACGCTCTTCTGTCTAGCTTTCTCAAGGCTGTTCCACGCAGCCATGAACTTGTTCCACTCACAGCCTGAGCCAGGCTAAAGCTGTGTAGCCTTGTCAGCAGGACGCTTTGCTTAAACAATCTTAGCAGGTTCTGTCAGTTTGAAATCATTATTCATAGCCACAGGGCTCCCAAGTGGGACTGGGCTTGTACTGCAGTGGCTGGCAACATGTCTAGAGTCCACATAATCCTGTCTTATTTGCCTCTGCAAAATATTGCTGAGGCCCAGCGCTAATTATCTCTCTGTATAACATCTCACTCTGACACTTTTCTTACTTTTTGCAGACTAAATGTCTGCAAGCAGCTACCTATGGCAAGTGACTACAGGCAGAGCAGCAGAGACCACAGAACAGGAAGAGATGGCACAGCTTTAGGGTCTTTCCAGTAGGGCAGGGAAGAAGGAGGCAGCTGGAGTCTTTGATCAAACTGGAAGAGTCAAAGAGTGAAGAGTTACCAGGTGGGATGAAGAGGGAGAACATGGTTAGCTGTGAAAGGGAATAGTGTGGGAAATGGGCACTGAAGAGAGCAGAGAGTGGTACTGGTTGCTGAAAATCAGAGAGCTGTGGGAAAAGTTGAACATTCGAGGACCTCAATGAGAAGGAAAAGAGACATTTTTTGAAAAACAGGAAAAGAGACCTGGGGCTGATCCTTGAACACCACCTACTAGAGAGACCACCTACTACCACCATACTAGAGAGAGTTCAATAGACAGCTACAAAGATGATGAAGGAACTGGAAAATCTCTCTTATGAAGAAAGACTGAGAGCCCTGCGGCTGTTTAGCCTGGAAAAGAGAAGATTGAGAGGGGTTCTTATTAATGTTTACAAATATCTCAGGGGTGGGTGTCAAGTAGAAGGGGCCAGTCTCTTTTCAGTTGTTCCCTGTAATAGGACAAGAGGTAATGTCAGCAAGGTGAAACACAGGAAGTTCCACCTCAACATGAGGAAAAACTTCTTTACTGTGAGATTGACAGAGCCTGGAACAGGCTGCCCAGAGAGGTTGTGAAGTCTCCTTCTCTGGAGACTTTCAAGACCTGCCTGGATCTGTTCCTGTGTGGTGTGCCCTAGGTGATCCTGCTCTGGCAGGGAGGCTGGACTTGATGAACTCCAGAGGTCCTTCCAACCCCTACCATTCTATGATTCTATGATTCAGCAGTCCAGGTACATCTTATCCATGCAGAATTTTTTTTCTTGCCAAAGTGTATTGAATAAGCCTTTTCTGTCAGTGAGGACACAGAAGTAAAAAACAAATAGGCAAGTGAAAGGTGTAGGAGCCAGATGATAAGGCAGGACAGGCAGAAGTGGGGTGTCCAGATGGGGAAAGACACTGTCAGTGATGGTGCTTCCTGGAAGTTGTGAATATCCCTGCCCTTCTCCTCCCTGACTTAATGGGCTGAACACTGGGTAACATTAGCAGAGGTACCTTGGTCGGAGAGGAACAAAAATCCAGCAGTACTGAGTGGAGCTAGAGCACCTCTGTGGAGAAAGATAAAGGGAAATCTGCTTCAGAGAACAGGCAGTGGGTTAGCACTGGAGAAGCAAAGCAGGGGACATTTCTATTTCCAGGTGCCCTAGAGACTGAGGAGATAAACACTCCTCACTGTCACTGAGCCTTTCTCCATCACACTGTGAGCAATGACACTGTAAGAGACAGGTGGTCTTGTGTTGCTTCATGGCAGTTGCCGAGTGATTTGTAGATATTATGCCAAAGTTAAATTCCCAGGAACTGATGAGCCCAGGATAATGGCCAAAAGTAGACCGTGAAGTTGGTGAGATGATGGAAGTTAATCCTCAGTAAAATAAAAACATCTTGAGGAAGAATGGCCATGTGGGGTATTTCTGGGATCTCACCTACCCCTTTCCCTTGCTGAGCCCTAATTTCACTGCCTCCCCAAATGTACTTTTTCTGCTGGGCTGATGCCAAGTGGTACATGCAGGATGTTTTGGGAGAAAGACAAGGAGATGGAAAGCAATTCAAAGGATAAGGAAATAAAACAGGAATGAATAAAGTGGAATAAGTTTTAAATATTAATTCCCTCTTCCCTCCAGGAAAATTGGGAAATACTGGGTCTGAAGGGAGGAAAAGAGTTGGAAGAGAAAGGAAATGATGTCTGCACTGTTTCACACTATACCAGTAGGGGGGAGGTGGGAAGTGCTCAGCAAAGACCCCTGCAAACTGATGGGGTGGAGAGGGGACCATCTCAAGTCTTACTGTTTTCCAGCTGGCTCTGATTGCTGTTGTTTGCTATTCCCATTATAATCTTTGATAGCATCTCTCTGATGTACTAATGACGAGATTCTCCATTCACCACTCAAGAGAGGGATTAGGGTTCAATTCACCATTCCAGCTTGTCACTCACCAAGGAATTAAAATCTTCTTTGAATGTGGAATTTACTGGCCCCGTGGGAGAGCCTAAGAGTAGAAAATGATGCTTTAAACATGAGATCACTGAAATAAAATAATGCTTTAGCTGGAGAGCTTTCAGCTTTCCAAGCTGTTGCTGAGAGACACTGGGCAATATTACACAGAGGCACTTAATTCATGCTCCAGCCAGATCATCACAAATATCCTGGCCATTTCCTGCTCTGAAGGAGAAGCAGACTACAGTGCAGGGACCCCAAAAGATGGGTAGTTTTTAAACAGTTTACGTGGCCAATATGGCATAGGCTTTGATCTGCAGCTTTCCCGATAAAGGAAAATATCTACTTAATGTCCTGCTTTTATCACTGACAGCTGGCCATGTGCACAAGTCTGGGTCAGTTGCTGTGGAGAAAAGCACTTCGACTTTCATCTGAGAAAAAGATTCATGCTGATAGCAACGACTTCAGTGGATTTATACAGATGTGCCCACACGGGAAGACCAGTTTCCTGTAGCACAAGTCTGTGATCTCTGCTAGCTCAGCTGTGCTACAAGGGTTTACAGCAGAAAGTGAGCTGGTACTGAACTGAACGTGCACAAGGGTAAGGAGCAGCAATGTCACTTATCTCAGAAAACTAAGTGGTTGGACAATAATACACAGTCACTTTGGGTACTCTGGGTTCCTCCAGAAATTACTGGCATTTGTGGTTTTAGAAAGTCTGTGGACACCCATCCTTACACACACACAATTAAAAAAAAATCTTTAGAAATGTTCAGGAAACAAAATCCTTTTACAAAGGTATTGTGGATTCCAGTTCTGACTATTTTGTGTGGGTTGTGCGTTTTTTGTTTCTTTGTGGGTTGGGTTTTTTATTATTCTAGGCCTACTTTCTGTTCATACTACACATAGTTTTGTTGAAAGAACTCTGAACTTTGGCATATAAATGCAATTTGAGCCAAAATGTATTGCAAATTCAAGCAATTCTGTTGCAGTTGGTGTTGTTACTATGGCTTGATGGAGGTACAAAAGAACAAGATGGGACTCAAGGCCAAAGCCTCTTTTTCTGTTGCCTATTTTGCATGGGTTGGTTTAGCATCTTGGTATGTCCACTTCTATTGGCCAAGCCTACTCAGGAGTTTTCCAAACCTGTTCAGTACATCCTTCTACAGCTTTCTGTTTGTACTGCTGCATGTCAGAGATAGTAATATGTTATTACTTCACATGACGTCTCCGGTGTCCAGCTCTCTAACAACAAGTGCAGTTTTGGGGTCCAGCCAGGAACAACCAAAGCCTGAATTTAAGAAATGATGAGCACTGTTTGCTGTCTTCACGTCTAGTATGTACCACAACTTGCTGGCAGCTTTGATGCTTATGCTTGAGCTGTCCAATGCAAGGAGTCAGAACTACAGACTTCTCTGAAAAAATCATCTTAATATCTGAGCTTCCCAGTAAGGAAAAATCATTGCAGAAGGGATTTCCTTTGCATGGTGACATGAACAGGATGACAACCTGAATGTTTCAGGACACAGTAGGATGTGTTTACCTTGGATGTATCCTGTCTGCCTGGTTCTGTGTTTTAGAAATGAGGATTAGAAGAGAAAGGCCTCTCCACAAAGCATCAGAAGTTTTTACCATGTACATGAGGTTGGTTAGAATAGGTGGAGCCACCAGCTGTGATGGGGTATAAAGGTGAGGGAGATCAGGGTTAGTCTGGAGGATCAGTTCCTTTCATCTCTGCTAATGTCTCTGCACCAGCAGCTCTTTCTGACTCTGATGAGGGAGAACTCTGAACCTCCCGTGAGTGAAGCCTGTTTTCATTTGGTCACACAGGCTGATGGAATCTCCTCTCTGAAAGACTTAAACTGTATCTGAGCTCCCCTGGGGATGAAGCACAGCTGGGTATCCTATAGCTTGTGTCATGCCTACAGATCATCCTTCAGAGGGCAGTTCCCTGAATGGGCTGTGCAAACTGAAAAATCTCCAGAGACCATAGCATTAGAGAGGTCCTACAGCTCTTACAGGGCACAGTAGCATGAAAGTAAACCCAGGCTAGCAGAGATCAGGGTGTGCCTCAAGGCAGCCATAGGGGTCTTGCCTACTTTTTCTGTAGAGTTATGGTAGCAGGGATGTTGAAGTTGAAATCTCTACCCCCACCGAGCACGACCATCCAATAACGTCTTAGGAGATTAAGGAGAATTTTCTGTTTCTTTTGATTCTGCCTGCATATTTGCATGCCTGCCCCCTGTTAATTTTTGTTCCAGGTCTTCACCCATCTATTTACCTAGATATTCAGTTAGTGTTATCTCACATCAGAGATGGATCACTGGATGACAGTGACAAGGAAAGCTGAAAAGCAGACTCTGGAAGGTCCTCAGTTCAGAAAAATGAAAACCTCTCATCTTACCTCCTTGACCCATCTGTAAGGTGTCACCTTGGCAGGGCGAGACTGCAAAGGTGACAAGCTAGCCCAGAACAATCACTCACCAGATATTTAAATAGCAGGCATGGGGCTGGTTGGGAGATGTGGTTGCAAAGTGGGGCAATGGAACTTACTGCTTTCCTAGCTTTGCCCAAGAGGTGCTGCAGCATGCTCGTGCCACCGCAGCATTTCATCAGTGGAATGAATGAGAACAGCTGAACCAGATCAGAACAAGATACTATTTAATGCTATATCCTGGCTGCGAGACCATCCAGTGGCAAATTCCTTACGGAAGACATAACAGCAAAGCATTATGTGGTAAATCCCCCAAATATACTCCTAGCCTCAAGCAGGCTGAGACAGATGTTGAATTTTATATTCAGTTGTGCTTTTCCTCTGCAGCGTCTCCATCTAGTTATTTTATGAAACCACATAAACACTTATTTCCCCACACTCTCCTGAGGCAAGGTGTCCACGGCTGAAGGCATTCTGTGTGAGGAAGCCTTGTGTTTGTTTTGCACCTGCCTATGTCTTATCTTTTAAAGAGGTAGTGAGCAGTAATATATTTTCATCTTAATTATTTCCTTCAAGTTTTTATCATACCTATTTATTATAGCTATTACAGCTTATCTCCTCTGTCACCTTTTCTTTAGAGAAGAAGGCAGTGCTGCAGGCAGCCAGCAGCTCATGTTTGGATGTCTTTCAGAGAAAATTGGACAAAACTTTTTTCCAGAAAGGACCTTGACTGGTGGGGTGGGCACTTGGAAGCACAAACTGGCCTCAAGAGGAGCCTCCTGGTACCATGATGCTGCGATGTGCCGTCCAGTGCTAGAGCCCAGCTGATACGTGTGCCCAAAATGTGCGCCCCCAAGTGCTCCCAGCCAGACCTGTGAGAAAGCAGGCACTCACTGCTGACACCCGAGGGGGACATCGCCCTCCCCCCTCCCAGTTTTGTGGACAGCCCCAGGAGAGGCCAGTTCAGTGCCTCAGTTTTAGATGAGACACTGACACTGGGGACACTGTCCCAGCAGCAATGGTGTCTATGGGGCTGCTTCATGGAATATGTTTTGTAGAGCACTGGCCTGTTGCCCTGTGAAGATGAAGATGAAGAAATTAGGTAAAGCAGTGTAAGAGGGATTTCAGGAGATCACTGGAGTGGGGGCATCCTTTACCTCCCAGCCCATTGCAAGGCAGACATGAAGCTGCTGAAAGATTGAGAGGTAGGCAGGGCCTACAGGCAAGGCCAGCATTTTGCCTTGCTCCTAGGGCACTGATAGGTCTTGATAGCCCTGACCAGCCTCACTTGAGACTCCACCTGCAACTTTTGCAGGGAATAAGAAGCCCCATTTCAGCTCAGCCCTGGGCTTTTAGTCTCTGCCTGTGCTGTATTGTGGTCTGTCTCTACCTCTTTCACGTCTGTTTAGCCATAGAAACTTTACCTGGGTCCTGTTACATGGACTGACTTCCTGGCTTGACCTCAGACATGGCTGGCAACCACTAAACAGTGTCTGGCACTGGCCTCCACTACTGGGACTGACCCTGACCTGCAGATCATATTCTCAGCTGGACCTTCGACCATCACCACAAGCTTATCTGATGATGTGGACTCTCAGCTGAACATGAGTCCGTGCCTGGGCCTGCTCTACCTTCATCTTGTGGAAAACTGTGGAACAAGCCTTGGCTGGAGAGTCCTTGCCCTGCCAGCCTTGTTATCTCCCTTGTCGCATGGCTTCCTGTCGCTTAGGAGCAGCTGGCCCATTTCTTTCCCCTGACAGAAGGAAGCTTTCCCAGCAGAGTATGCTGTACCTGCCCCACCACCCAGGTCCCGCTGTTCCTCCACAAGCTCAGCCTTTTCTCCTGCAAAGTCCCACCATAAACCTTCCCCCACCAGGATCTGTTTCCAAGAAGACCAGAGCCCCAGCCAACTCAGCTTCCTGTGATGGCACTGTCTCACCAGGATAAGGTGGGTGTTGCAAGCTGACCTGCCACCCAGACAGTCCCTAGCTGTACCTGTGGCAACAAATAAGCCATTGAGCTTCAGGGAGAAGGATGATGTGTATCCTGGATACTGTATATTGCTTTAATCCTTGAAGGGCAGACTGGGAGAGATTGCAATGAGAAAGGTTAAAAATACAGATACTGTGAGTCCCTGTCCCTGTGCTGTGGTGGGAAGGTACTGCCTCAGCAGTGTTCTGAGGCACTGGGATCAGTGCTCATGAATCCCAATGGATTAGCACTGCCTCTTGCAACCACTCTGCACCCAACGCACACAACCACAATGTCAAGGAAGTAGGTTGTAGTGGGACTGGGCAGATATAGTGGTTAGTGGATGACTAGATGCTTCAGGTGTGAGAGCCTCTGCTAAAGCTGGGGAGCACGGTTGGGAAGCACCTCTGAGAAGGGCCTGAGCTCAGCATAAGCACATTGTTAGCTGGCAGGCAAGGGGGGACATTGCACGGCACCGTTAGGAAGGCGGCCAGCAGATTCCTCAGCGATGGGGTAGCTCTGAATGACCTCAGAGCACAAATGGTCTGCGCAGCTGGTGGACTCCTCTGAGCACCCTGCCTGTGCTGAGGAGAGCTCAGGGCCCCAGCTCGCTGTCCAGAAGGCAGCCCCCACCCTGTAGCACCCTGCAGCACCCTGCAGATTGGCTTGCTTGCTGACCTGATGAGTCTGGAGGGGAGAGAAGGGTTGGCAGCTCACACAGTTACTAAGAAGAAGTAGGAAGGTAATGAGGAAAGTCAAAGAGCTATTCCCACCCCAGCATCAGGCACAAAGCTAGTTCTGAAAAGGGCTGAGCAAAATTGAGTGCTGGAAATGAAGGGATTGTGAATTCTCTGAAAAGCTGCCATCAGTGATGTTCTGGGTAAATGTTTATGGTCAGTTTGAATATACATAGACAAACTAAGTATTGCCATACACTACAATATTAGAAGAGCAGTGCCATTTTAGGTCCTGGTAAAAGAAATTGTTCATATTTCAGCAGCTTTCTCTCACACATACCCCTACCGAGAAGCCTCCATACCATCAAAGAGTGCTCTCTTGGATTCAAATGGCATCAAATCTTCCATCACCCTAGATGCTGTTCGTGTCTCTGATAGTACAAAATGGAAACTGAAGAGCTATGTGAGGTTGGGTAACTCTGAAAGAGGAGTACAGACCATGTCATCCAGCTTACCTCTTATGGAAATCACCAGAGTCATTGACCAGGGATACTGTGAAAAAGCGTTAAGGCCAACACTTGAGAAACTGAATCTCCTGCTAACGATATGTTGAACCAGCCAGTCCCCTCAGCAGCTCTTTGGGTACTTGCTGGAACCTGGTGGATTTCTCTTTGAAGGGGTGGTGTTGCACTGTACATCCAGCACCATCTAACTTTTGAGCACTCACTTAATAGGAATCCAACCTTGATCCCTTAGAGTACAGTGTGTAGAGTTGTGTACAGTGTGTAGTTGAAGAGTGGCTGTTATTCTGATAAGAGTGAAAGAGGTTGCTGTGTTTATGCCAGGGAAGATGGATAAGGGAAGAGAAGGAAGGACTGAAGAGGTGTGGGAGAATCATTCTTGACCAGGTCCTTTCACTGCAGCTGCTTTAGTCCAGCTGTTCCTCACGCAGTTGTCACTGCTATGACTTTGTGGCACTGGATGATGCCTGGCTCTTGGGAATGCTTGTGTTCCATTATTTTTCTGTGTGCTGCCTGTTCTGATCCAGGCATGCAAGGGACAGGATATTTGTCATGCTAAACCAACGATAATTCTTCATTCAATGAAAAGGATGCATTTTCAGAAAATGCTGTGAAAGAGGTCTTTTCTCTGAACCAAACCACTCAGCAAGTCCCACTTGCAGCAGGAATGGAAAACATAGGGGATCTGTCTCTTAAACAATTAGCTGGCAAATCAGGAAGACTACTGCATTTGTTCCTAGATCTGGAAGCAGGTTTGAGTTAGTGAGGGGAGACCTTATTGCCCTCTACAACTACCTGAAGGGAAGTTGTAGTAAGGTGGGAATTGGTCTGTTCTCCCTGGTAACAAGTGACAGAACAAGAGGAAATGGCCTGAAGTGACCCAGGGGAGGTTCAGTCTGGGTATCAGGAAGCCTTTCTTTCCAGAAAGGGTTGTCAGGCATTGGAATGGCCTGCCCAGGGATGTGATGGAGTCACCATCCCTGAGGGGTTTAAGAGCCGGGTG
>WTSP01010085.1:0-50155 GCA_025331215.1 Actenoides lindsayi
GATATTAGGAAGCATTTCTTTACAGAAAGGGTTGTCAGGCATTGGAATGGCCTGCCCAGGGAGGTGGTGGAGTCACTATCCCTGGGAGTGTTTAAGAGGTGGATAGATATTGTGCTTTAGGGACATGGTTTAGTGGTTTTTGATATGGCTAGGAGTAAGATTGGACTTGATGACCTTGAAGATCTCTTCCAGCCGAAGCTATTCTATGATTCTATGACGATGTTCAAAGGCCTGACACTGTTGTGTTCAGTGGCTCCCGCTTACGGAATTTACAAGTTATACTGGTATCGTGCTTTCTCATCATTCTGAAGGATAAATAGTTCAGTTAGTTATAAGCTTGCGTCTGCAGATTGCCTACAAAAAGCTGAGCTCAAAAAGTAAGTTTTGCATTTATTTTGAGTGAGCTGTGGCTGTTGGGTCACCTTTATCTTTCGGTGCAAAATCCGTAGCCTGTCTGAAAGCTGCTGGCCTACGTGTCCTGCCACTGATTACTGAGTTTCTGAGAATGCAGCTGTTCATGGAGGTCCCTTTTGTTTGCAGAAGTCTCATGGGTGGTAGTGCAAATTGTGTGGTGTGTTCTGACACTTTACCTAGTTCTAAGCAGCTCTGTCTCTTAATGGTCTCTACTTTCACCCTTTCCACAGTTTAGCCCTCGTGAGCTGGTACAGGAGGCATCTGTATATGACTGTTAGTATACGAAATGTTGAAAACATAAAGATAAGTGGGTATAGGGTGTGGAGTGTTAGACTCAGGAAGAAAGTTACATATTCTTTAATAATATTTTGTCCCCAAGCAAGTTTGTTATAGTTAACTGCAGAGCTCCAAATGGACTCTTTTTCCTTGTGGGGATTAGAGATTTAAATATGTATTGTTCTTCTGGGCAATAGTATTGAGCAGTCAAGTAAGGTTCATAATAGAACAAAGAAACCTTTAATTAGGAGAGGAGTTTGAGTTGCATTCTTTTTTGCTTTGTGTAAGAGAAACTTGCATTAAATCAGATAAATAAATAAAACAATGGATGAGGCGGAGGAAGTTTGGAAGAAGCACATCTGTTTACAAAGTTAAGTGCTGAGTTTACAATAAACCAGTAATTTTAACTTGGGAAGCTCTGAAAATAAGATTCCCCTTCTCCACATCCCCGAGTATCTGAGTCAAGATATTTTAAGGAAATATTTTTCAATTTATTCAGTGGTTTGGTTTTGAGTTTTCTTGCGCACTTAAATTTTTCATACAGGAAATACCTTTATTGCAATGTAAAAATAATAGCAATGTTTATACTGTTATCATATTTTGGTTTTAGGTCTGTGCATGACTTGTGATTACATTCTTTCCTTACTCATCTTCGTACTTGGTTTGTATGATCTAAATACAATGCAGTATTTCCTTTAAACATAAAGAATGTTGATAAATCTTTGCTGGTCTGTTCTGGGGTGTACATTTCTGTGTTGCCAAGGTCTGGAAGTCAATAACCTTCTGTGCAGCCTCAGCAAATTGCCAATGTGCAATAAATTATAAACCCAGGACCTTTAAGGAATAATATGTAGTAGCTTCAAGGGTTTCTTAATTTGTCTCTGAAATTTTATCTTTGGCAAAAATAAAAACTATAGTCTCCTCTTCCCAACAGACACGGGTAAGACAAAGCCTAGCAAATTTGAAGCTGGTTTTCTTTTGCTTCATCTAATATTTACTGACTTATTATGTGCAATGAGGCAATGGACTAGTCTTCTGTCTTAAATGAGTTTTTTAAAGGAACACCTTAACAAGATGGTTGTGATGAAGCTTTGGCCATCTGTCCTGCGCCTCTCCTCGGCAGTTTAAATGACAAATCCAGCAATGACAAAAGACTGCTGTTGTCTGGGAAATCATGGATTCTACTTCTTGTTTGGGTAGAAGAGATAGTCCATTTTCTTAAGTACTTATATCTTTGGGTATTTTATATCCTCCTCCTCTTTCCTATCAAGAGAGTGTTTTCCAGAGCAAAATCCATAATGTCTCTTTAAAGGACCTAATCAAAACTCATTAATTCAGAAGAAAGCTCCTATAGACTTCAGTGGACTTTTGGTCAAGCTTTTGGAGAAGAAAGGCATTTTCCTTCGTGTTAAATAACTGGTGTGATCTTCATTGGTCAAAATTTTATTTTATGGGCTGATCTAGAAATGTAACATTGCAGTTTTATTGAGTGAACAGTAAACTCCATTTTAAATACAGGGCACAGTGCAGATTACTTGTGGAGGTTCAAAGGATACTTCACAATAACAGTCAACGTGAAACTTGTGGGTCAAGGCAGGAGTTTTAAACATCTTGCATCTCCTTTGCTGCATCCCATGTGAGTAATTACTTCACAGGATAAAGCTGTTGGCCTTCCTCCCCTTTGGAGGACCTCAGCTGTCGTGTGGGGTACTTTACCAGGAAGGACAGGCAGGGACATGAATGTGTTGCATTTATAGAATGTGCTACTAAATATCTCTTCCTGCTGCTTGACTTGACCATGACTGGTTCTTGTTTGTCACAAGGATCAGTATGGTAACCTAACACAAGGGAGATACTAGTAACTTGAGGTTGGAAATTCAAAAAATCTTTTTTTCCTGAATATCAGTTAGTTCCCATTGCTTCTTGTCCTTTCCCTGGGCTTCCCTGAGAAAAGTCTGGCTTCATTGTCTCCCTTCTCCTCTGTCCCCCATCAGTTATATTTACACATTGTTAAGATCGCCCTTAAGCCTTCTTTTCCTCAGGATGAGCAATCACAGCTCTCTCAGCTTGTCCTTGTATGCCCAGTGCTTTAATCATCGTTGTGGCCCTTTGCTGAACTCGCTCTAGTATGCTCATTATACTGCAGAGCCTAGAACTGGACACAGCACTGCAGCTGAGATCTCACCAGTGCTGACAAGAGATGAAAAATCATCTCTCTTGAGCTGCCGGCAACGCCTTCCTAGTGCAACCCAGGAGGCTGTTGGCCACTTTTGCCACAGGGGCACACGGCAGACTCATGTTGAACTCGGTGTCCCTCACGACTTTCTTTTGCAAAGCTGCTTCTGAACTAGTATTGTGTACTGGTGCCTCAGGTTATTCCTCCACCAGTGCAGGACTTTGTATTTCCTTTTGGTAACATTCATGAGGTTCCTGTCTGTCCATTTCTCTAGCCTGTCAAAGTCCCTTTGAATGGCAGCACAACCATATGGTGTATCAGCTACTCTTCCCAGGTTTGTATTAACTGTAGGTTTACTGAGGATGTACTGGGACCAATCATCCAGGTTATTAATGAAGATGTTAAACAGTATTGGCCCCAGCATCAACCCTGGGGTACCCCACTAATGACTGGCCTCCAGCCAGACTTCCTACTGCTGATCACAAGCTTTTGAGATTGACAGCTCAACCACTTCTTTCCAGGATAGTATTCCTGCTAGCAGGTCTCTGAACAGGCCAAAAACAGGTCCAGGGCTGTGATCCTGCTATTTGTCTTGTTCCTTCCTCATATGGTCCTGAACTCCACTACCTCATGGTCATTGCAGACATGACTGCTCCAATCTTCACATTCCTGTCCAGTTGTTACTTATTTGTAAGTACGAGGTCCAACAGAGCATCTCCCCTCATTGACTTCTTGATCACCCATGTCAGGAAGCTATCGGGGTGCTCCAGAGACCTCATGGATTGCTTGTGCCATGCTGTGCTGCATTTGCAGCAGTTACTAGGATGGTTAAAATATGAAGGCTACAGCCAGCAAACGTGAGGCTTCTTCCAGAGACCTGAAGAAGGCCTCACACGACCTTCCTCCTGACTGGGCAGTCTGTAGCAGACGCCTACCACAGTAGTGCCCACGTTGGTCTGTGCACTAATAATCCATAAGGTCCCATCTGGCTCATTGTCCATCCCAAGGCAGAGCTCCATGCGTTTCCACTGCTTTCTCACATAAAATGCAGCTCTTTCTCATCCCTGTCCTGGCTTGTCCTTCCACAAAAAACCTGTGTCTGTTCATTGTAGTACTCCAGTTGTGCGAGCCATCCTGCTTCATCCCTATGATCCTGATGAGGTTGTAGCCCTGCAACTGCAATCAAACCTCTAATTCCTCCTGTTTTTTCTCCACACTGCAAATGTTAGTGTACAGACACATCAGAGAGGTATCCCAGTTTTGCTGACTTCATGGACTAGTTATGAGCTTCCCCCATGATAATATTCCTGTAGGTACTTTTTTATTTCTGTGCATTCACTCAAGGTGGTCCCCCTTCAACCCTGTTTTGCTGATATAAGATCTCTCTCATCCACATTATGCTGGCCCCTTTGCTTGCCATCCTGGTCTACTACTTCTTCACTGGATTGTAGTTGTTGTCTACCTCCCTTGTCATTCCAATTCAAAAAGCTCTCCTCACCAGGTTGGCCAGGGATCCTTTTGCCACCAGCTTATGTGGGATTGGGATACAGGAATTCTTATTACTTGAGGGTGGCATTATGTGCTTAATGAAGTGAAAATATATTACCTGAGCACATTCAAGGACTCTACTGTAAAATGACTTGGTATATTCTTTTACCTTAGTTACTAAAACTTTCCTTTCTATCTCATACAAATTTCTACTTCCTCTACCCCCTGCCTTCTGAACAAGCAGTGGAGGAAAAAAATGGGGGTAGTGTGGTTTTTGGGTTTTAGAAACATTTTCTTTGGAAATGACATGCAAATATGTTTCCATGACCCCAACCAGTTAAAGATTGCCCGAGTCTTCTAACAGCTGTATTGAAGTTTGCCTTCAGCCTGGAAGATGTTTCTGCGCAAAATGGCACCATTTAGTCTACCTACAGGAGAAAGAGGAAGACCTAGGAGGCTTTCCTAATGTCCTTCTGTATCTACTGATTTCAGCTCTGTCACTTTTCCCCTGACACAGAAGGAGGTACAGAGAATGGAGATGGCCTACAAATTCATGTGAACTTAAGAATCAATTGCTGTTGTGTTTTGATGGCTTTCTGTGTTGCTCTTCTGGAGACATTTTGTCATACCAGGGCAGCTCTAACATGGACTGTTTCTGCTGCTGTTGTGTAATTCCTAAAACTGCTCTGTCCAGGAAGAACAGGGAAGAATGTGTTGCTTGTAAAACCCCCTATGACTGCCCTCCATGTCATCTGTGTAGATTAGGAGAATTTATTTGTTTGCTTTTCCTGAACTCCAGTATCAAATTAGTTCCTCACCTTGATTCAAATTGGATAGAATATGTGGTGAGGATGTACCAGCAGCAAACATGGGCTTATGATGGATGGATTTATGGAGCTAATTAACTAAATTTGATACAACTTAGATTACTTAGTTAAAGCAATCGGAAAGATACTAGTATATAGCTGTTAATGTCTGGACAGATGTTAATTCACAAAAGCTTATCCTCTTGGGTTAAGCAGTGATATTCCTCTGTAAACTTTTTAAACCAGTCTTGTGCTGAATAATTCTAGAATAAGTTCTGCAGGCTGGATTTAGGACAAGAATGTCCCTAGGTCAGTGACACATGCTGACTGTAGTCTCTATGAACTCCAAAAAAAGACCGAGCAAAAAACCAAACACCCACAACAAAAAAACAGTGCATCTTCCATCTTAATGGAACCCTCAGAATTCGTGCCTATAAACCAAATGAAAATGGAAACTTTATACATCTTATCAGCAAATTGGAAGCTATCAATCACAGCTACAGATGAAAGCTAGCACGACCTACATCTGTCGTGTTGCTACAATGGTGCCGGCATTACAGTCCCATTGTTTAGGTTTAGGGTCAGGCCTGTTGAGACCTCTTTTTATTCAGCTTTGAATGTATCCATTTTCATTAAGTTTTTTCAAAGGCTCAGCAGGGCAACATGTGGCAATGTCGAACCCAAGTTAGTCTTGCAGCTATCGAACTGTCTCGTAGTCACAGATGGTTACTGTGATTGTCCACACCAGTCTACCACCGGAGCTGCTATTGAAAGGACACAAAACTGATGGTACAAAGGGACGCCTTTTTTCCCGCCAATAAATGAGGCTACTGTTGCTCTGAGCTGGCATCGTTGGTGGTTTTGTGCAGGAGAAGAATGGCTGTTGACAAACCAGTTTCCATGCTGAAAAATGCTACTCTTATTCCTAAACATAGAGATCTTTCCTTGAGTGAATAACTCTGCCTGACTAATATCAGAGTGGCATTTTGCAAACGATTTTCATTGATTACGTGGATGATGGCTGTACTGGGAGGTCTAACGCTGACAGCAGTAAATGCAAGCTTGTTAATGTGCTAAACAAGGCATGCTTCTGTTTCATAATTCCATTAGAGGAAAATCTCTTTGGCTGTACACTGTTAAAAACATCGGGGACATTAATTGCTGCATTTCTGTGTTTAATCCTCAAATGTTAGTGTCCTTACATAGACTGAAGGAGCTTGGTCAGTTGTCCCTTCCAGTTATGTAACTTGGTTAACCAAGTAACTTGCTCTTTACGGTATAAAAATGTAAGGTGTTACAGCTAGTTAGTAAATCTTCTGATTCCTTCTTACTAACAGTGTGAATGTGCTCTTTGTTTTGTCCTGCTTTTAAACAGAACTGGTTTTTCCAAGTGTTAACTACCATTTTTCTCCTTTTCTGGTATGATGGAGTGAAAGACTGCACAAACGACCTGCCTGTTTGTTAGCAGCTTGGCGAAGGTTCTTGATCAGATTAAAATAGTTCTTGCCTGAAAGAACAATAAAAAGCAATAGAGCTGATTTCTGTTGTATGAGATCCTTTGTGGCCTCTGACAGATCAGTTTACCTCTGGCAAGGGAACACTTAAAATTCAAGTGACCACAATGATGAAATGAAAGCTCGTTCCTGGATGGGAAATATCAAGCTTCTATGGAGACCAGTTGAATGATTCACCCGTTTAGAGTTTGTACTCTTGTTTGTTTGTTTGGAGGGTTTTTGTGCTGCCCTTATCCCACTGAAGTTGTCCATTGATTAGCTTCCTGTCCTATAGTGAAATTTTTCAGCCTCCCAAGGCCCTCTGTAATTTCTGAGTGGCCTGTTGCCCCAGGAATTTCATAGCTCTCTGAGTACATGAGTGTATGTTTGTTTGGTTTGTCCCTTCCTCTGTCCTGGGAGTCTGTTGCTACATGATACCTCATAGCCAGACAGATATAAGTTACAGAAGAATATATTTCTTCATGTGAGAGGTAATAAACCCGGTGGTGTAATTGGGCTTGCAGTCACTAGAATTACTTCTGTGCCAAAGATGGAACCGAAGGAGTATTTTTCCCATAAGATGAAAATCCTTTGCAGAGGGATAGGTCTGACTGTTCCAGAAAGAAACTTCCAACTTTCTTCTGCCTGGATTATTCTGTTAACAAGGGAATCTAAAGAATGAAACTTCTTGCCAGGAGAGAGATGAATATTGATGATTTTCTTGATTCTGAAAGAACTGAAAGGAATTTGACACTGACCTAAAGCTGAGTCACTTATGCAACTAGTCCTTAATGACTTCAGTCAAGGCCCCCTTGCTTCTATCATATTGCGTTCTGCTGCCTTGCTTTGGCTCAGCTCTAGTCTTATTTTCCTATTTCTGCCTTACAGTATACTACATGCAAATAATCCCTAAACAAGCATGATGTAAATTATCAGAATTTGTCAATAGTAACTTCCCGGAAGCTGTGTCCTGTTTGTGGGGTGGTTTCTAGGCTGGCGGTTTCCTTTTTTCATAGTTAGCCTGCATTTATCACGATGTCAGCGTAGTTTATGCTGTATATGTTTCAGGCAGAAGCATTTCTCTATTGTTTCTGATGTAGCAGGTGCTGGTTGACTAAGCAATGAATGTATTTCAGCCAAGGAGTACAGATTTTGCAAATCAAAGCCTTGTGCAAAAACAGTCAGCTTCTGCAGGCCATGGACTGCAGGGCTCTGAGGTCTGGGAGTGAGGAGTGCTAGGGGCTGACACTCAGGTGTTGTGAGCCAGAGCCTGGTCGCTCCACTTCAAGGTGGAACTGGCCTGGGCGAGCACTGGGAACAGCCATAGATGCTTCAGCAGCCCTTCTGCCAGGCAGTCCTGGCACCTCCTGCACCTACATGATATGTGGAAGGACTCTTCTGACTCTGTTGGTTCTTCATTCTGGAACCCTACTACTTAGAATCCATAAGTGATCTGGTCAGCCACTGGTCAGCTTTAATTACTAGTTTGAATAATACTGAAAAAGAGCAGCTTCATATTTTCCAAAGTTACTATCAGAACAGAAATACCACTTTGGCCCACCTTTTTAACTCAAGTTTAACTTCACATCCAGAAAGAAATCAAGGTCTTGCTCTGTCAAATGCACTAAAGTCAGAGGATCTTATTGACATGTACACAAGCTGTACCAACACAACAAGTACTTTGATGAGTTTCATTTTAAGGTGTTGTTTTGTGGCTTTGCACATGAAGGCAAATTTCTAAGGATAAATAAATCTAAAAGAAAAATTTTGGAGTACAGTATGCTCTGCTGAGGGAGTAGTTCCTGGTACCTTTAGACATACATTCTTTGTCCAGTTTCAGATATGGCTGCTAAGTCAGAACTGCAAATCAAAAACACTGTTAAAAGTTCTAAGGAGTTGGATGTGACAATGTTTTCTTTTTTTTCTTTTTAGCTTTGCATTAAAATTAAATTCTATCCTATTATTTATCCCACAGGAGTCAAGGTATTAAATAGAATGTGCTGGCTGCATAAATAATATTGAGGTTTAAGGTAGCAGCAGCATCCTGAAAAAAATGGGTAGTCTTAAGCTTTGGATGCCTGAAAAGAAACCTTTCTCCTTTGTAAGGAGTTAGCTCTCTGCTCTTTAGGGCAAAGCCAATGTATTGCTTGTTCACACTGCAAAATTAATCTCATTTACGTTGTCCCAGTGTCGTAGGAATATTCTACCAATTACCTACTTAAATGCCCAAAGTGATTCTGTATGCGCTTCCTTACTATATTCTAGTCTTTTCAAATGTTACTTTCTTATCCTATGCAACTTCTTTCAGAAGGTATTTGTAAAATCAAGTTTGCGATTCCACACACAGCAGACTCTACTGTAACTTTTTTCGTAGATTGTAAAGTGACTTCTGGATGTTCTCAAACCCCAGAACAGTGTAGGATTTTTCTACAATACCTGCTGATACAGCTGAAAGCACTTCCATCACCTTTAGAGAGGTATAACGTTCTGTGACAGAACTAAAGCATCTGGCAAGTGTTCTGTATGCTATTACCATTGTCATTTCCTTCAGGACTCTTATTTCTAATGACCTATCCTGTGCTATGGCTTTTCTTCAGAACAAAAGGGAGAGATTCTACCCTAGGTAATTGTGTTCCCCCAGACTGTCTAGGAGCCCGAAGGATGTTCTAGCATTCCAGCCTGGCAGAAGGATACATCACAGAGTTCATCAGCTTGGGGCTGTCGCTACATGAGAACTTCCAGAGTGCGGACACAGGAGTTCATGAACTACTTCTGAGGAGGTCTGAAGCCAGAAAACTAGGAAGACAAACCTCTTGATTACAGGCATATATTTGCTGTGTATGGACCCCTTCTGGAAAATACTTCTGGAGTTGTTCACTTCAAATGGGATTGAAATGCAGTGCAGCCAGGGTGCTGTATATTGCTGTGTGCCTCAGCCTACAGTTTATTTTAACTGCTAACACCTTTTTTTCACTGCTCTGTGATGATTCCTTTCTTTTGTGTTCACTCCTTTTTGCATCCTGTGTCTCACAGGTGACTGTTGCTACCCTTTTGCCCAAGGAATGCTGACAGTCTCACCTCTGAGCTCTTCCACCTAGTATCAGTCTGCACCCTGAGAACAAGTGTGCTGCCTCTGCATCGTGTGTGCCGACGGCACTGAACTGATGTGTTTGTCTTTCTGTGGGGGCTGGACTGGGCCTTGCCCACTCCGTGCCTGACTGGCAGTGAGGGGCTTAAGCATCTTAGTTTTAAAGATTTTCCTGTGGCTTTGGAGTGTTTGCTACTGGTTACCAGTTAGATAGTTCCGCATGACAAACTGCTGTTACTTCTAAAGCTCCTTTCTCTCCATCTCTTGACTTCCTTTCAAAAATATGCGGAAATTAAATGCAAGTATTTCAGGTACTGCTGTTATTATCAATGCAAACCTTTCAAGGCATTTTCCTGAGGGAAATTAGCAACACCTTATTTATCAGTGTACTTGACAATAGTCTTGCAGGTTTGGGTTGCTGCTGTCATTTGGTTACTTTGCATTCCAGTACAAAGCATGGGGAAAACTGTTTATGTGATTTATGAATGGTTTATATCAGGAAGAACTGGAATTTGCTTTCATTCTTCACGAGCGTAATTCCTTCGTAAGTTGCTTATTAAGTTAAAGACTAATTGCAGCTGGAGCTTTACATAAAACTGAGGAGCAGCAGAGAGTAAGAGACTTCCAGTAATAGCCTGAAAGTGGTACGTTGCAGCAAGAGCTGGAATTGGGCCCCATACTTCCCAAACCTCTGTGCTCCGAGTTCGTCTTCCATCACCTTGACTCAAGAGAGAACTAATTTCTTTCTCCGCCTTGCTGTGTGGTGCTGTCTGTTTAAAAGTAGCTGAAAGTTTGATTATTTTTTTTAATTTCTTTTTTTTCTTCCTCTCCAGGGAATTTAACCTTAAAGTTACTCAGTATATTTCTAAAGAAATATTTTTGGAAAGCGTGTGATATAAAAATCTCAATGTAAGCACAAAGGAACTTCTAACTGCTTGAGCTGCATGTGCATAAAGTTTATGAAAAGAGGTATTCAGGGACAGGGTGCAGTGTTGTGTCTTGCATCCTCAACACAGCTGCTTAGCAGTGATAAGGAAGCAATGCTCTATTCATGCTGACCTTGTTTCCAAAGAAGCCTTGTCCTATGAACTACTGAAAATAAGGAAGAATTTCCTGTGACATGCTGCTCATGTTGGCTTTTAAACGGGAGCAGAATGAAATCTCTGAGCACGACACATACTGTATCTAACCACACAGGATTTCCTGTGCTGGAATGGAAGCTCAGTTGAAGCCACGTTTTTCTCTTCCTCTTAATTCATTCAGAAAAATAGAGGTCAGCATCGTGAATTGATATGGCTGTTGTCGCTGTTAAAAGCTAAAATCAGCAACTGCTAATGGATGCATTGTGATGCCAAGAGGACTGCAAGGCAAAATTGTTTCATATTAGCACAATTAAACCTACACATGCCTCTGATTATATTTTTAATGTCTCATAAGAGAAGAGTTGTGCAATTAAAAATTGCACCTCACTGAAGGTTAGGAAAATAGTACATATGTTGCATTAGACTTCTCTGTCTTTTAATAGGTTGTTTTTCCTCTAATTAGAATGAATTAAGCTATTGATGAATTTGCAAAAGACACAGACCAACCCTTGGATTTTGCCTCTAAAAATGTTGCTGAAGCTGAAGAAAGTTAAAAATATTTATTTTTCCTTAAACTAAGCTTTATTTTATAATATTTTAGTTAAATAAAATTCACAGTGTTTTTTCTGTCTGCTGTTGGTAGTGTTTCTTTGGGTTTGACTGGTTAAAATTGGAGCTTCCAGCCATACCCACAGTGAAATTTTGAGTTATGTAACTGATTTTGTTAGGATAGTGTGCATATATTTTTAATCCTGATTAAAAAGTAATCACCCTGTTTGCAGTAGATCTTCAGAGAGTGAGCTAACAGCCTGTGCCTTTCCCTCACATCCTACCTGTGCTTAATGGTAAGTCATCTAGACATGCTCGCACTGGGTAGTGGGGCCTTGCAAACTCAGTTTGCTCCAGAGTCAAGCTGAATAAACGGCCTCCTAACTATTCTCTCTCGATGGTAAACCCAGAGTCTCTTTGGTACTTCTTGAATTGGGTTCGGTGCTTTTTCTTCGTTTGTCCAATTTGTGGTTTGGTGTCATCCTGGAATATGGGTAGAAGTGTTTTTACTGACTCAAGTTACTTGTGTCTACTCTGTGAAGTCTTCTCCGCAGTTGTGGCATTCATAGTGGAGTGTGATTAATTCATCTGTAGTTTACACTTCTACTCAAGCAATGTGATTTGTATTGCTTCAGTATCATCTAGATTTGGTTGGGCTCATGCCCAAGCAAATTTTTTTTTGTCTAAGAAGTACAAGTTTTCTCACACCTGTAATGATTCTGCTTCTCTAGCAATTCTGAAACATCTATCTTAAAAAGCTGTTTTTCAAAGGGGAAAAAAGCACTATAGGTGTGACATGAGATGACATTGCTTTATAGAGTCTCTAAACTTCTTCACTTTCTTCCAAAGTATTCATAACCTAGGCCTCAATGTCACAAGAGCCAGCAAATGGTATATGCAAAGGGCCTGTATGGATGGACTCAACTTGCACAGTCCCACTGGACATATTATCATGTTATGTGTACAGCATATCAGCAGTTTTCTATACAATTTTTCTGCAGTTCAGTTTTACTTAAGTTGGGATGTCCATTTGTATGTGACTGAGGGGTACTCAGATTTTGTATGTCTCGTTTAGTTGATTAAATATTTTAATCTCGAAGCGAAATCGTAAGAGGCAAACTAAGGAATTTTTGTGTATGTTTTACATGAGGACTTCCTTCTGTGCCACTTTACATGTATTTTGGTTGTGTATTTATCTTGAAAGAACGGAACAGTACCCTGGAGCCGCTACAGACAGATGGGTATGTAAACAATTTGCAGACGCAAATAGAACTTGTAGATCAGAACATTTTCACTCGATTAGATGATCTGTTAAATAATGCAGAATTTAAAGGCACTTCTAAACAAAATGCAGTGGTTTTCCTCCTTCTCTCTCTTCCTGCACTCCCTAGCTCCTGCCTGGATAATTGTTCGAGCACGTGTTCTCCTTATTCCTGGAACTGGATGGTTAAAGAGGGAATTTGATCTTCTCTTTTGAGTTCACTATAAAGCATTTGTAGTTGCATAGAGGAGAAAGCAGCATAGCTTTTAAAAATATATTTTACTCAGAACACAAGATATCACAGGTTTTTATAGTGACAACAACTTAACTGTGTATCTTGCAGCACATTTGAAAATGGAAGTAATTCTACCTTTTTACCCAAAAGGAATTGTTGTTCACCTTTGGTTTTCATATTGTAATACATACTGTACTCTAGCTGAGGATGGTAGTATACACTGTTCAGTGTGAGCAAGACTATAGGTGTATCGGCCCAGCAGGAATAGTTTGGCAACAAGATAAGTCCTAGAAGCACTTCCTTGAGAGGAATAAAGTTTTCTCAACTCTTTCAAGGGTCTTAGTAGTTTTGGTACCATTTCTATGCTTCCTTTTTCTTTGGTCACCAAAGGAACCACGCTTCTATTCATCAGGTGAATTTCTTCTTCCGAACAACATTGATGGATTTGCACAGTACAACTGAAACCAAAATCCCGTGTACATGGGTCTGCTGTGCATGGCTTGTCTCAGCTTACAATTTCTTTTACTTGCTGGTCACCTATACTAACGCAGCTAATTTCTAGTAAGATGTTTTACCTGGTCTGTAGGAAAGTGCATAGTGCATTCATACTGTATTTTCTGAATCTTTCCATTTAACTAAAACTTATCTGTGCCAAGAGGATGCAAGCAGCCCGTGTTTCAATTTCTGGCTCCTGGGCTTCTGCGTGACAATTGTTCTGAAAATCTGCAAGCAATGGCAGGCATAGCTTGGCATACGCTTATCTGATTGCAATTTAACTTTAGCTATGTACTAAGATAGTGTGATAATTATGCTCTGTACCTGCCTATAAGGAAATAAAAGTAATTTTTAAATGACAGTTTGCTGTTAGCAACGATCAGATATAATCCCAGAGTTGATAAAACCAAAAGGGAGGTATATGAAATTACATGCCGTGTACAAGCTTGTGTGTGTCCTCCTGGCTTGGAGGGAAATTTTGCTATATATTGCTTACAACATGCACTGAATTTATACAAGTAAGACATCAGTGCTCATTACTCTGGTTGTCAGCCTTTCTTTCAGTGCTGCTTGATGAATGAGTTGTGAAGAACAGCTTTGCATCTGCAGGTTGTGAATGACACATTGGATTGCATATTAACATGATGGCCTTCCTGTGTGGCTTTTCAGACACTAACCACACTTCCTTTTGATACCTAATTTAAATACCTACCTAATTTAAATACCTACCTACTTCTGTGTGTGTCTGTGTGTGTGTGTGTATACATGAGATATATATATATATAGTATGACAATGGCATTTTAAACATATGGTTGCCTTTTATTATGTTTGTGGTAACCCAGAAAACCAGTGTAAAAAAAAAAAAAAAGTAGTCAAGTGTACTTGAGAATTGTGCTGTAACCCCACTGCATCAGCACTTTCCTGGCGCTATTTGTGTGGGTGGCTGCTGAAGGCTGCATGCCTAAAGGCTGTGAAGGAGAAGGTGGGATGTGTGCTGACCTTTCTGGATATCAGACAGACTGTTACTGAGCGATAGTGTTTAATGCTTGCTGTGAAGATGCTGAAGGACAGATATTGAAGATTATTCCAGCTCCCATGTCTTTGTATTTTTTCCCTCACTTGTTTGAAGACAAAAGAGATTTAGGTGGAAGTCCAAGAAACCAGTCATGAGAGTGAGTTGTCTGGTTGTTTGTTAAGTGGTTTATCACTCATGCTCGTCTGGGAAAGGTACACTGGCATGGTTGTCTGCAAAGCCTTTTCAGTTTGAAAGTATAGAATTGTTGCTTTTACTCTGTAGTGGCAATGATTGTTTCATGTTGCTTGTAAACAGAAAGATTCATCAATAAACATGTCAGTTTACTAGCAACTGCATTTGTGTTTCATGCAGGTACTTATGTATGATAAATGGAAGACAAGAAAATATCCCTGAATTGGTATATAGGGATTAATAAGGACATATTGCCCAAGTTAAAAATGGAGAATATTTTGTTGAATAATAGATTAAGTGAGGAAAAAAGAATACTTTTGCATATCCATCATAATGTGTGTTAAGCACATGCAGAATAGGAAAAGTTGTACCTACTGAACAGGAAATCTTTGATGTGGAAGCACCTGATAAGGATTTCAGGACTTCTTTGGGTTAATACTTTGTAACTTCTTTGCATTGCACTGAATCTTTATTGCTACTGTCAATGAAAACAATTGCTAGAGAGTCACTGGTTTTGGTTTAAGTAGGCCAGGATCATCATCTTATACCAATTTCCAGTTTTGCCATTGGGTGCCCTAGTAAATTCTGCAAGGTCCTCCACACACACGCACACTTTGATAAATAACACATGGCAAGTGCAGCTGGTCACAGATGTTACCAGATTTGGCTGTCTGGGCATATTGATGATGCTATTTTGAAGCCGTGACATGGAGTGAAGTGTTCCCTGTGCCTCTTCAGAGAGCTGATACCTGTCAGGTGCCAAAATATTTTTGGCAAGCTGGAGTCGCAAAGTACATGTGGGCTCCCTGGAGAAGAGAAAGTCATAATACACATTCAGTGAGGACTGCATCTTCTGGTAGATTGCTTATTTAAAAGAGATGCAAAACTTTCTTCTAGAAATGCTCTGCTTTAGGAGTAGTCATTTTACCAAATTCCCAGAGTCCACAGCTTGCACTCTCACCTTCTTTTGGGCCAGGTGGAGGGTGGGCTTCATACCACAGTTAGTCATCACAGATCATGCTGTGGTTCCTTCTGTCCCAGGAGACCTTTTTCCCTTCTGCTGCTGCCAAAATGCTAAGGCTTTCCTATCATGTGCTAGACACTTGGCTTCTTACAGGATTAGATATATGTGCGGGACATACTGTAATTACAAGCAACTTCCAATTGTATAGCCGGCTGCATCTCCTGCCATGGCTGCTGTGTATCTGGGTACAGGAATGCCTACAAGCTATACAACTTAATGCTTTTTTCTCCAGAAGGTTTTCCTTAGTGGAGAAAGACCTATAGCACCACAACTATAGATAAAAAGTTGGAGGTATCCTGGAAAAAGAAAATAAACTGTTGTTACATGGGTGTTAATTTTCTTTCATTATCCATTATTTGTTGCTACATCAGTTAAACAGCTACAGCAATTTTTAAGAAACTTTGAAGAATGGAAATCAGAGAAGCTATTTCAATATCATATTGAATTACTTCTCATATATTGACCTATAGCAGGCTTTTAATGTCTTCAAGCCTTGAATTGATTTTATCAGGCCTTCAGACTCTTGTTTAGGTTCTCATCTTTAACATGACAGAGGTAGCTATTGCAGTCTCTGGAACCAACAGGATCAGGATTAAGGAGAGGGGAAGGAACCCTGAACAAAACAGAAACAATCTTGTGGTAGGAACTTGTTTAGATCAGAGAAGTGAAGAGGACTTGAATTTCACCTGAACTCTTGCTCTTATAATACCATTTTGTACTATTATTTTTAACATGCTAAAGATAGTGTGGAAGGTATATTCCCCATTTTTGATGAGGACTATGAAACCATAACAACATTCTTCAAAAATATCTGGTTTAGCTTTGTGAATCAAATCATAGGAGATAAATACAAGTTCTAGCACTTGAGAAGTATCTGGCCTTGGGTAAACAATTTGTTCATTCTACACACTGCAAACTTTCATGAACTCTTGTAAAGTTTTCTGGGAGATTTTTAGTTCAGAAGTGCAATTACTGTCTAATCAAAGATGTAGCAGAGCTGGCATAGTTATTGTTGCCTCCAGCTGAAGAGATTCAGTCTCATAGTTCCCTTTTCTGCTGATAACGTCCTCATCATCAAACAAAAGCCTGTTTTGCAGCAAGAGCCTCCTCTTGCTTTCCCTCTGGCAGCATTTTTGCTTTCCATGGAGTCCTCTGTAACCATTAGAGAGTCTGAGCAAAAGGGAGAAAGAACAACCTGTTTTTGAAAGTCTCACTTTTCAGTGGGAATTTTCTTACAAGCCTCTTACTGATAAAGAGGAACCTTACCTTTTTTTTTTCCAAATACTAGGTATGACCACTAGTATATGGTCACTGGTGGGGTTTTTCTCACGATCTCTTGAGACAATGAATCTCTAAACTCAGGCAGCATGAAGTGAGGTTTCTCAGTATAAGCCACATTTCAGGTGTTGGGGAAGCCCTGCTCTCGTTTCTTTCCAACAGAAGAAGAAATTAAACCTAGATTGTGTCATACTTGGTGACCAGTCTTCCCAACAGGCTTTTGAATATCATCATCTTTTCTCATCTTTCTTTCAAAGAAGAGTTAGAAGTTTGAATCCTCTCTCACACTGAGTACCTGATCTCTGTGTATCTCAGTACAGAGAGCTCTTTCTGAGCCTCAGATACAGCCTGTCAAGTCCCTTCTATGTCACAGTGGAAGGCAGAAATCCTCATCCTGGGATCTGGAAGCAGCAGAACTGCATTTGCATGATAGTGTATTGGAGCAAGTAACTCTTGCTTCTCTACCCAGTCCTCTCCCAGCCTAAAGACTGGGAAAAATGAATGCAAATGAATGTGCACTTAGGAATCATGTCTCTTTTAGAGTCGAAAGTGTAAAAAAAATTGTCTGGGAAGAACAGGTAAAAGTGTTCCCAGTTCGTCTGAAGAAACAAAACTGGAAAGATTCCTTGTCTCTCATTTAAACAGAGCACATAAACCCAGGTAATCTGACCAATCGGTCTGCAAGTGCTTCTATACAAATGTCAACCCCTTACAAATTCATGCAGATGGATGGGAGTATCTGGGTTTCAGCTGGGGTACTTTCACAGTGAATATCCCAGAAGTTGTAACATTGGGTTATAGGTCAGAATAAGAGTAGGTTACACCATTAGGATAATGGCTTTGTGCTTTAAGAAAAGTGAAACTGGATGGCGTTAATAAGCCAAATCTATCAACAACTGACTCAGTCCATGTGGGTAGAAATTCAGTGAATATATAGAAATTATCCTGTAAATATAGCGACAGCTATAATGCAGAGTGGTGTTAATGATGCAGAATATAAAAGAAGATGAGGATTGCTGTGATGCTAGAAAACAATAATGACCAGAGACTTCAGTTGCTTCTACTCACACAAGGGAGAAGTCACAAAAGGTATGATGTGGAGATAATGATCAAGTATGAATGACTTTCTTGGAGAACCCCCAAGAAAAATTCTGATTTTTGTCCTCCCGAGGCTTCATTCACAATTTATATGCTGAAGAATTGTAATAGACAATGTAATCTATTTTAATTCAGTTTTCTTATTAAAAATGAAAAGGCCTCCAAAAAAACCCCCACTTCCCACTATAATGTTTCAGAAAGGAAGTAGATAAAAATGAGGAAACAATCAAAGGCATATTAAAGGGAACAGCTGAAAGGGTAAAATACATAATAGACTATGGATTCAACCATAGATTAAGCTATTAAACCATAGCTGTGGTTTAATGTGTTGTTTTTAAGTGTTCCAAGTTAATAGCATGCTATATATCAGAAAGAGTCTGCTATATAATTCCATGGTGCAGAACTTCTTGAACACTGTGATTGTAGTCACTCTATCTCAGAAAGAAGGTAGCACGACTAAAAATATACGGAAGACAGTAAGAAGTATGAAACATGAAACCACTTTGGTGTGAAGATGATGCCAGATAGGCTGGGAGCAAGGGCTGAGGAGGGGAGAGGGGAAATCGTGAGTAACTGAACTCGGCAAAATAATGAATGTCATGGAGAACATGACTAGGAATGACTGAAGTGGTGATGTTCTGGAACACATTCTTCTCGGAGACTGTGAGTACAAAGCATGCAAAGGCTTGGGAAGGAATTAGACAATTAGCCCTTGTTGGAAGTGTTCAGCATGGAAGGTGGTGATCTCTAACCTAGGAAGCAACTGCTAACTCAAGTTTTCAGCCACCAGCGGTCAGATTGGAATCATATACAGGAGCCAGTCTGCACTGGCTGTTTCTCTATCAAAAGCCAGGGGAAACAGAGATAATGCACAGTTTGTAGAGGTAATGTAGAGATAATATACAGGGCTGCACAGACTTTCAGGCTGAGTTGTTACAACCGTTCTTCTACTTTTATATAGTGTTTATAACATTGAGTTTCATATGGATAACCTTGGTTCCTGCAGCCTGTGGACATGAAGCATTGCAACTTACAAGTAAAAGTGGCTGGCTAATGGAAAGACCTTTCTCAAAAGACTTTTACTTCAGTATTAAGTAGGTGGGTATATCTTCTGACTGACAGTTTAAAAAATGCCTCTGTGCCCTATGAATAGGAAATAGTTTTGGGGTTTTTTGTTTAATTTTTTACTAAGAAGAGAATATTCATCTCGGGGATGAAAACAACTATTTGGAATGGTGGAAAGCCTTGTACTATGAAAAATGTCAGCAATTCAAAGGCTAAATTTTATAATTATTTCCTTTTTTTTTTTTTTTTTCCAAAAGAGCAGGTGTTCTCAGCCTTTCTGTACTTTGAGAAAGTCATTTGCTTGACATGTTGCTCAGAATGACTTTTTTGATAGTTGTTAGCATTTCACCAAATCATCTGAAAATACTGCTTTGTAGTAGAAATGTGAAGGAGCTGGTTCTGGACCTCTTAGGACAGATTTTCAGGGAGCAGTTGGACTTTCTTTTTAATTTTTTTTTTCTCCAAATTGGCCTCCATTAAGTAATTTTGCTCGTATTTCCAGTAGGTCAATTATATACTGAAATAGTGAAACTTGGAATATATTTACCACTTAAATGTGAATACATTGACATTTTTATTCCTAAACAGTTTTCTTTCTGTATCCTGAAACTGTCCTACATGCCTGTGCAGACATTAATTTATGTGAAAAAATGGGTTTTTTCCTCTGATTTTTGTTGACCAGGCTGATCTGATCATTACATTTTTGGATTACACTTCTTTCAAAAGGTGATGCACATAGCATCATGAGTCAGTGGCTGTTGACCTTGTCATTACAAATGTTAGAAAGAGCTTTTAATCTACCCTGGTGCATGTCAAATAAGTGTAGCTAACGGTTACTGCCTTTACAGAACTCTCTGTATTCTCTCAGGGAGGTCCAGTTATCTTCCTGATCCAGACAAATTGTGTGCACAACAATATTGAGTATTTTTACTTTGAGAATCATTTTTCTTCTTTCCAAATGAGTTTAGCAGATGATTTTGTTCATTTGAACAAAAATTCTTACTTGTCTAAGGGAATGTCTACAATGCAAGGAATAGTTCAGTCCAGTTAAGTTCTCTTTAACTGTAATTGTGTAGTAAAATTATTTAAGAAGTAGGAGTACATGAATAAGAATATGTACACTCACTTTGGTGGCGACCATGCAGATTATATTTTCAGTGCCTGTATAGTGACATGGTGTAGTTTAGGAGGGGAGGTAAATCTGGAGGCCATCTAGTCCAGCCAGCTTCAAGCAGGCTCTTAGCTAAAGTTGCCCCGGGCTGTTACCACTCGAGCTTTGCATATGTTCAAGGATGGAGATGCCACTACCTCTCTAGGCAACCTATTCCCTTGTTTGACCACCATCACAGAAAAAACCTTTTCCATACAGGTAATCAGAATTCCCTGTCATGCAGTTTGCATCTACTGGCTCTTTTCCTGTTACTCTGTGTCTCTGAGAATCATAGAATCATTGAAGAGTTTAGGTTGGAAGTGACCTTCAAGGTCATCTAGTCCAACCCCCCTGCAGTGAGCAGAGGCATCTTCAAATAGATGGGGTTGCTCAGAGCCCCATCCAACCTCATCTTGAATGTTTCCAGGGATGGGGCTTCTGTCACCTCTCTGGGCAGCCTGTTCCTGTGTTTCACTACCCTCATTGTAAAAAATGTCTTCCTTGTAGCTAGTCTAAATCTACCCTCTTTTAGTTTAAAACCATTACCCCTTGTCCGGTTGCAACAGGCCCTACTAAAAAGTTTGTTCCTCTAGCAGGCCCCCATTAAGTATTAAAAGGCCACAGTAAGATCTCCCTGGAGCTTTCCCTTCTCCGGGCTGAACAACCCCAACTCTCTCAGCCATTCTTCACAGGAGAGGTGTTCCAGCCCTCTGATCATTTTTGTGGTCCTAAATAGCCACAATAGTCTGTCCTCTCTATATCTTACTATTAGGTAGTTGAGGTCAGCATGAGTATCTTCCCTTCTATTTCAGTCAGTGATTAAAAGTGGAAAAACACTCAAGTAGCAGTTTTGTTTTTCAGTGGGAATTGTAATATGGAAGTATTTCGCCTCAAAAATCCTCTCAGCTGAATTTTCTAATCATAAGATTTTCTTTTTCCCTCCCTTTTTAAGGGCCTGTAGTTCAGTTTAAGTTGTCCATTAGATAGTAGTGGAAAGTATAAAGCACTTGAATTGTATCTCTCTGAGAATTACAATCCCATTTTGAATCCAGATATTTTCAGCTTAAAGTGTTTTGTTCTTTCAGGCTCTCTTCCAACAAAATATCAAAATCTTATGTTTAAATCAATGTCTTATTGTAAACACTTGACCTTTGCCATTCAATATAAAATTTGGTTTTGACTTAATTTTGCCAGAAAGCTTTTAAGCAGATGTTTAATACATCCAATACATCTGGATGCATCTCTGATGCTGCCAGAGGAATTGTACCCTGGTGTTTTCTGAAAATTATGGTCTTGACTGTGTTTTCCAGGATCTCTGAAAGTTCATCTTTGCTGTTGTGGCAGTTCCTGATGTTTCAACCAATTTTAATTTGGTTGGAATTGTTGACTCCTTTTAATAACCAACTACTTTTCCTTTACTACTACACCAAGAAGCATAAAAACAGTGTAGTTTTTGTGTGCTTTTCAAGTCTTAAATTTGAATGTGCTTTGGAATATCCAGAAAACAAAAAAACCCCAAAACAACCACACAAACAAAGAAAAGGCAGGAGGAGTTGCTATATTGAACTGTGGTGTTTGGTTCTGAAGTATCTATTCATACAGGTTTAACTGCTCAAAGCATACCATGCATAAGCAGGCACACTGCAGTACTTTGACAACAGGACGTCACTGCCTTGGTATCATAGAACAAACATTAAATGAAATAGGTTTATCTTCTAAGGCTTATAAAGAAGCATTTTATTGGTTGGAGTCTTGTATGATTCAAAACATACAAAATGTTGGTATTTTCAAATGAGTAATGGGGAAGAAGAATCAAATGCAATTTATTGTGGATTCTCAAACAGTGTAAGTCAACTTGTTCAGATGCATAAGATACAGTGAGATTCTTAGGGCCCAGCGTTTGAAGCTGATGAGTGTAGAGTCCCATGGCTCTAATTTAGCTTGCATCACACCCCAGTGTGTTTGACCTGGTTTGAGGCTTTCAAAAGGACAAGACATCTTCACCTTCTCAAGCTCTTTCCTCGGAGGGCAAGGTTTGAAAAAGTCTTCTCATCTTGGAAGTTTTTAAGTAGCTCATTGTGGCAGGCAAAGGCAAACTCCATCCAGTGCTTGGGCTTGGAGTCCCGAGGGAATTAAAAGGAAAAATGAGATTAATTTTACAACTTACTTTTTGGGGGTAACAATAGAAGTTCATACAGCTAAGGCTAGAAAGACTGAGTGAGAGCACTGAAAATTTCTTTTCAAGTATTTCTCATGACACACACTGAGAGCGCTCGTAGCAACTATCACCAGGGAGACCAATGAAATCTTGAAAAATCCTAAGGTCAGATGTGAGCACCAGGAGACATTCCATCGCGATTAACTGGGCTTTGGACCAGGCAATCCCCTTCCCCCCCATTTCAACATTTTTTAAATGGCTGAAGAACTCCACACTTTAGAATAGAGTAATTCTTCATCGCTGAAAAAAAGTTACACGGACACAGACAGCATTACATAAGGCTAGCATGGGGCTGGCATTGTAATGATCTCAAACCTCAGAGGAAGCTGTCAGGATACCAAATGGCTGTGAAAAGTAGTGATGGACACACTTAATGCATATTAGGCAGGAATGAACAGTCTTAAGAGCCTGCAGTTTCTTAATTTATTTTTTTTTTAAATGTATAAACGACCACCTCTTGCAAGCACTGCATGTTTTGAAATTTTTTTAAACTTAATAGGAAACTTTAGGTAACATTGACAAATTTCTAGTTTGGATACGATGACACAGAGTTGTTAGTTGCAGAGATATGCCAAAGGATGTGTTGTTTGTTTTATTCTTAAGAGTGTAAATTGGAAGTATTTCACAATACTTTTATGAATATGAAGTAAAAAAGGATAATGAAAATTCAAAATGTGTAAGTGGCAAATCCTGGGGCAATTTTTCCATGATTTTTGAAAGGCTGACTGCTGGATCCAAATGCCCTGCTTCTGTAGAAGCACTTAAATACCAAGTATGACATCGTTGGTGGCACTGTCAGAGATTTCCCATTTGTTTCTAGTGTCTTACAGCACTTCATTGCAAGAGAGTACTTCATACTTCTCAGTTGACCCCTTTTTTCTCCAAGTTTATTTTGCTGTGTCCAGGGCTTTACTCTATTGCATTATAATAAGTCTTAATGTATACTGCTGGCTTGAGGTTTATCTGTAACTTTTGCCAGTTTTACACTTGAGTTCTGGGAAGTGCACACCGATGGACGTCATGCCCTGACTCACTCTCCAGCCAGTTGCCATCCTCTGCTCATCTGACACATCTTCTGTTTTGTGGCCTTTTTATTGCCGCTTTTTAACTGGAGAGCGGTAAATAGGCCATCCGGCGTAAGAAATGGGAATAGCTTTTTTCAGCTATTGATTAGCTTACGCATGACCACACTTTTTAATTTGCGTGGATAAACAAAAAATGAAGTGGCCGGGCCAACAGCTCATTTCTTACATAACAATTCCAAATAAGTCTCTTTGGGCTGCAGCCTGAATCGGTTGGTCTGGCTTGTATTGATGAAACTGAGTGGTAGTGGAAAGACGTGTCAGCTGTTAGTGCTGTAACTGGCTTCGCTGGTCTGTGGCCTCATGAGCTCTGTGTAAAACGGGTAGAAGAGTCACTGGGCTGGGGACATGCTTTACATTCTAAAATAAATTGGATCTCACTGTAGTGACTGCTATGTTCAAGTTTTTCTAAGGGGATCTTCAAGGTGACCTGTGCTGCTGTTAGTAAACAGGGTCTGAGGTTGCAGACCACACTATTTGAATGCCGATGCTCTTCTACTGCTCTCTTTCTGATCCCCCCATATATGACCCAATGAACTGACGATGTTTTGCAGTTCCTGGGGAGCAGTCGCCAAGCCCGTGGCTGCCACAGGGAGACCATGCCACTGGTGGGGACACGGTGTTTTGTGCAGGGGTGGCCTGTCCAGGTGAGGCCGGCCCATGCAGGAATGATGTTGAGGCTGCAAAACAGATGGCAGGGGGGATGAGGGTCTGCGTAGGCATAGGTGACTTCCCGTGCCATGTTCCGAGAGGGCTGGAATAGGTCTACTTTTCTTGGGATGGCAGCTTTAAGAAGAAAACAGCACAAGCAAAATGCATTCCTGTAGAATGGACCAGATCAAATGTCTTAGTGTTCTATCACTTGCTTAGTGTCAACGTAAGGTGTAACCCTAGAGAAAAAGAATTACCTGTTTTAAGAACTATGTCTGGCGATGGATGCAAGGAAAATACCAAAGGATTAAGTGTTTATGGAATTTTCTACTGGACTGAATGCTTAAACTGCTAAAGTATTCACCTAGGTTTGGTATAGAAAAAAAAATGAGAATAGTTCAGAGCTGTCATTGTTTACAAGGGATGTCTTAGTTTTAAATTGGCAAACTATCTGTATTATTTTCAGTTCTACCTTAAAACTCATAATTCTGTGGCTTTCAGATGCTGCTGGCACCACCCTAGTTGTGTTCTATGATATCCCTAGATGCCTTTCTGCTGATCCTAGTTTCAGCTTGGAACAAGACTGAAACTTCTCACTGAACTTAATGATGCTCTTTACATATACACCACCTTAATACAAACTTAATAAAGCATTGGAAAGTTTTCAAGGGAAGAATTGATTTTGTTCTGGAAATTAAAATCTTTGTAATACTGAACTCCATACTGTATGAAAAACAAACAAACTGATTTCACCTTAAATTTTGATTTATGTAAAAGAGAAAAAAAATAAATCTGCATTTTCAATACCTTTTATGTAATTTGCAGAGCTATGAGATTTGGATGAGGTGGATGGATTGTTTGGTTCACTGTGGGTATTCATAGTAGTACAGTGAAACAAAAAGGTAGGAAATAACTTTTTATGAGACTTCTATAAATACCTATAATATGCCTTTAATAGTGGTGTCCCTCCCCATTCTAAGCAAATAAACATAATGGCATTAGCTGGAAATACATCTTGTTTCATTTAATGTTTTAGCTTCATAACAAAATGCTCATGAAAAGAAAGCAAAATTGCGTAAGACTGTGCTGTTTGCTCTCCATAATAGGAGGAAATGCTAAATGTAATTTAAGAGACAGTTTTGATTTTTACTGATGGTGATGGTGGAAGTATGTTCTGTGAGATGACAGGCTTCCCATAGAACATAGGAAAATAAAGCTTTCTTTTCACTAATTTTCTCATCAGCCATCAGTTTGTTTGCCAGGGTTATAAGAATTAGGGAATCTCAAGATGGAAAGAATTGGGTTGGTTCATTAACTTTGCCTTTTAAGTATTTGATCCTTTACTGCCTTGATTCTTAATGGGTAGAGCATGGTAATTCTGCATTTTAAAAGGGCTAGGCTGGCAGTGTCACCTTATTGGATCATTTATAAACATTATAAATTACTTAATGGAATTAATTGCATAAATGATTTATATGTTCCCAGTTCTGATGACAGCAGAAATGGTTTTGACTTGGGAAGATTGCTTTTGTTCGGACATACAAGCTGTGTCTCAAGCTCTTTTCTTCGCATGAGCTTACACTGGAGTCTTGCTAGTCAGTTTACCCCCACACAGATTTATGGCAGACTTCATTCAGGCTGTATGCTCATTTTGCTTGCCGCAGATGATTTGTAGAGTGCAGTGACTGCCACAGAATGCACATCCCAGAAAACCTTGCTGTAGCCAGTGCCTTGGCTGCTGGTTGGGCAGCAGCCTGCCTGTGGCTTCCTGGCATCTCCAGGATGGAGAGAAGACCTTGAACCCTCCCGTCTCGGGGAGGAAGCCTGCAACTCTCCCACTCACAGGCGGTACCCTGAGTTTCAGTCCTCCAATTATAGGTTGTGGTTTCCTCACCAAGCCTAATTTATTGCCTAGACCGTGTAATTTTGTTCTTTTTGGAGCAAGGACACGCTGGATTTAGAACAAAACCTGTACAAAATAAGCGTTAGCTTTGAAAATAGTAAAATGGTTTGAATGCAGTTCATGTTTACTAAATGTTTAGCCAACACTGTGTGAGCTCAGATCCTTCTTTGGAACTTTCCTCTTTGCTGCCTTGTTTCTGGGAGCACTGACGCTCTGGGAAACCCCTGGCAACTCATCCAGCCTTTGCAGCAAAGATGCTCTTTATCCTGTCGAGTAAGTCTTTGGTCTGGTTTTGCCAGCCCTTGCAAGGCAAGATTTGCACCTAACTGAAGACAATCAGTTCCTTGAATCTAACAGCTTGGCCCATTGTATTTCAGGAGTACACTTAAATGTTCTTATCTGGGAGCCCATTGTGTTGCTTCCATGTTTGCTCTTCCTACAGCCCTGTTGAGTTTCGGCATTAAGATATACAATAGCTGCTCTATCAGACAATACTGAGTTATGGAGTCTCAACAACTGGCTTATGCTGCAGTGCCTTAGCTGGTTTTCTGCATAGCAGCTTTCTTAATATTCATAGCTTTATTGTGTATCTCTTCTGTTTCACAGTTTATATCATCCATCTTTTGAATTGTGGTTGAAATCTCAATATGGTTGTTACTCCAGGGGCAGAATATGGTCCTATCATGACATTTCTAATACGTGTGTTTGACTCGGACAACAGAATGTTTTATTTATAGCTACTTTGCAAAATATGTGATACTTCTATCTACAAAAAAGCAAAGAGTGATTTCTCTGCATCTACTGGAATTTTTTTAAGACCAACCTCTACGGGTAAACTGTCCATCATCTCCAATAAAATGGACGTTAGTAACGGTTACAATAAGCCACTCAGAACAAAAGCTTAAATGCTTCCAGATAAAAGAGAACATGACAAAATCATAATGAAATATATGATATGTTAATGGTAACCAGGGAAGAATTTAATGAGGCACTCAGCCGCTTTGAGCTGAACTACTGGTGACTCCAAAATGACAAATGACTTATTAGTGGACTACAATTTCAAAAAAAAAAAAAGGGGGAGAAAGAAAAAAGTGGACTGGCAATATGAGGAGAAAAAGATTAGAGGAGATCATATTTTGCAAGAGTTACTAGGGCACTGAGGGAAGACCTCAATTTGATCCTGACTGTGCCTGGAGGCAGACATTGTGTTGTGCTTAAGTCCATCGAGATCTCTACAGATCTCGTTTCCTTTCTCAGCTTTCCTGCATTGCTTGAACAATGTAAAGCAGGGGTAGTACTTTTTGTCACCCTGATGATGGTAAACCTTGGGAGAATGTTGGGTGTTACTCTGTATTTGCACATCATTTAGCACAGTGGGATTCCTTCTCAGCCAGGGTTTCTGGGAGCTTTTATGCTTAAGGTATAAAATAATTTTATCTACTTGAATTATTAAACCACGCACATCTTCAAAAAAATGAAGATGACAGGTAACTTTTTTTGTACCATGGAAATAAACTTAATACACTTAGCTTTCTTATTTAAATAAACACTTGATACTGAGGAACAATAACCCTGAACAGAAATATGCCACCAAATCTTTTACACTCAAAAGACCTGCTTTGAGAAAAAAAGAGTTTATAGTCCTCTAGTGTGGAAAGAGTTAAGCTATTAAATGATACGCACTAATCTCATTATTAAAAACAAACAAACAAAAAAAAAGTCAAGATGCTGTCACTATCAGTGCATTCCCTGAATGCTCCCAAGAAAGATGTTCTTTGCAGGGGACACTGACAGTTCAGGTGAGATATTGTTTTTTCCAATTGACCAAAGTAGGCAAAAACTTCTGTCTAATTACAAAACACTGTAGAAATCTTCCAGGGGATTCCAGTGAAATCAAGCTTCTCGTGTAAGTATTGTCATCCTCTAGAAAAGCCTCCTGCTGATTTGCATCAAGAAACCCCAGTTCTTCTTGTCTGTAATTTAATAAATGAAATACCAAGCTGGTGTGTTGTATAGTACAACAGAAGCCCAGTATTTTTTTTGTGAGGTCATTGTAGTATATTCTCTTCTACCCACTTTCTCAGAGTCAAGCCAGGATCATAGGGCATGTTGGATTAGCTGTTCTGATAGAAGCAACCAGCTCTGCCACTGCCCTATAACAGAAATGAAGATGATCCTCATGAGTCATTGCCATTTATAGAATCACAGAATATGCTGAGTTGGAGGGGACTCATGGAGATCACTAGGTCTAACTCCTGACTCCATACAGGGCAACCTAAAAGTTAAAACCATACATTCAAGCACATTGTCCAAACGGTTCTTGACCACCAACAGGTTTGGTGCCAAGACCACTTCCTTGGGGAGCTGTGTTACAGTGCTTGGCCACCCTCTCAATGAAGAATTTAGTCCTAGTATCCAACCTGAACTTTCCCTGATGTCCTGGTGATATGGAAGGGAAAGGAACCATAGGTGTCTCAGGAAAGAAGGTGACAAGGAACACGTTTCCATGAAAACTGACCATAACTGCAGGACACACAGGAAAAAACAACAGCTGGGAGGCAGCTACAGAAATGACTCTGATGGCAACAGGCTGTTCATCCCCCAGCTACCCTCTAGAGCTCTGCAGCCCTGAGCAGGGAGAAAGTATGGATTTCATGGCAGAAGCATGTAGTTGTGCCCAGAGCCATATATGCCCTTTTTAACTCCAGTGTGCACAGATGGAGGTGACGTGTTCTGCCAGACACATGAATAACTGAGTTTACTGTAAGGTGGAGGGCACCATGTTTCACCTTTTCTCCCTGTAAAAGGCTGTGTGGCTCACCACAACAGTAGAATTGGGAACTACATACGCTCTTACCTAACACTATACTAAAGTTTCTGTGATGGTCTTCATGATTCTCCAGTTATGACTGAACTCTTTGAAATATATTAGGCATTTCCTGTGCAGTATCAGCTCCTGCATGGTAAACATCATAGTGACATCTAGAAGCTCTTTGAGTCTGTTTCCTTTTCCAGTTTTAGTATCTCTGATTCTATTCAACAGTTGCCCATAAGGTGGCTGTGGTTGTGCTTCCTTATACCTGAGATGGTAACCACAAGAATGGGACTGTTTGTATGTTGAGTTTTTTCCAATTGCTGATGACAAATTTAAACAGTTTGACTTGTGTTTCTTACAGAGCAAATGTTCAAATGTAAGTGTATTCTGTCTTTTTACAAGTTTCAAAGAGCATACTGGTGGTTGATAGTAACTGTTGCATTCACATCTATGATCCTAAATCATCTTTCTTGTTACTTTTTGTCTTGGAGGAGGAAAAGTTAATGACAATTGTATTGTTGATAGGTAAAGGCAAGACTTAGTTTTGGGTGTTACTAGACCTTATGAAGTTAAACTTGTGCCTCTACAAGGCTTGAAAGTGAAGAACCACAAGTGAGGACCTGATGCCTCCTTCAGCAGAATCAGCAGAACAACTTCGTTTGGTTTCATTGATTCAAAACTGGATCTTAAGTGAACAGTGGTCTCTTAATTCCCCTATGTTTGTCTTGGCTTTACTTTTCGTTGTTTTATGAATGTCACATTTTTTTCATAGTGCTGTTTGGAAAAAAAAAACCCAACACAAAACATCACATCAAACACAGTGAGAACTGTAACCATCCTTGACATATTGAAGAAATCGTGCACTGGATTTGTACTGAACTGTCAGCGGTGCCTTTTGCAAGACTCTGTTGTGTCTCTGACTTGCTTGTCTTGAATTTTACAAGTCTTTCTGTATACATGAAAACTGCAAGGTTTTGGTGGTCTGTCTGAGATTAGCTAAATCCCAATACCTGGAAAAATTTCCTCTTCCTAAAGGTAAACTTTCAATGAAAGAAAACATTGCTATTTCAATTATTCTTGTTTTATTTACTTGACCTTTTTATATAAAAATATAAACACAGTGCCGTGTGGGGCACTTGGACATCTGGCCCTTTTTGCTCTCATTGTATCATATCAATACATGGTTCGTACTTGCAATCTGGAGAACCTTCTTCTTTCACTGGACTTGGAGAGCTTGGTCTTCTCATTTTTGCAGGCTTTTCTGAGTCATTGACTATCTGAAGAGTGAGCTTATGTTTGACTGTTAAGTGTCTGTAGTCCCGCTGGTGCCAATATGACTGCTTGTGTTATTCATGCTGGAAACATGACTTTTCACGGGGGCATGGCTGCGTAAGAAATTTTTATGTTATGCATGAAAGTTTTTGTTGTGGTAACTGCCAGTAGGTTTTGGTGACACTACTGCTACGTGCATCAGAAATAAATTATGGTTTAGAAAATGTACATCACTTCAGAGTTAAAATTCATGCTTGCTTTTCTGACTTCCTCAGTATATTGGGATTTTACACGCTGACATTTTGAGAAGCTGTTTTAAAATTTTGAGTTCTTAAATACGCAAAGCTCCTCATCAGCATTCTAGTTTGACTGTCTTTTCCAGCCAGTTCACACTTCCCTCTTAAAAGCTTCAAAAGGTAGTCTGTTTTCTCTCAGTATAAGAGGAACGTGCTTGTTTGTATTCCTTTATGCTTCAGATTTTTAACCTGTTTTCCCAAGGAAGCATGTACCACTGAGATCCTGCTGTGTCCCTCCACCCAGCTGCCTGCCCTCCTCTCTCCAGTACCTTCTGAACTGGTGGGCAGGACTCAGCCGCACAGGTCAGAGGGTCGGCGATCTGAAAGACAGGATGCTCCTGGGAGCTTTCACAATGCGCATGGCTGTCTGTAGGAGGGAAGTTATATTCCCATTCCAGCTGAGGGATGTGCTAATTCACTCATCTTTCATTAGCTATCAGGAGACAGAAGCAAACAGGTTTCATCACTTCCGCTTTTATTTTTTCCTTTCCTCTGCCCTCGCCTATACTTTTTGCCATTTGCTTCCTCTCTCTGAACAATGTCACTCTCTTGGGAGATCCTGTTCTTTGTCATCCTGTTATTTGGACCAATAGTCTTGTCTTTGCTCCACAGCTGCTTATCTTTTGAACTTTGCTTGCCTAAAACTTGTTGGAGATGCTGCAGGGAAGCCAACTGGGAGTCAGAAAAGCCATCAGAGCTGCAAGGTCTGTCAGGAAACAGGAAACCTGAGTTGTATGGGGGCGGGGGGGGGTGTCTCTACTGTAAGGCTGCAACGAGTGGAAAGTCTAACCCCTCCATCCTTTGCTCAGGTCAGCAGATGCTATCTCTGTGTGTTGGGAGCTGCTGGACCAAGTCTTTATTTTGAGGGCCAGCTATATTGTTTCTTGCCTTTGAAACTGGTGCCAGCAGAAGGAGTCTGCGCACGCTGAAAAAACAATGTACTGGGTGAGCTAATCACTTGAATGTTCAACAAATGGCTAAGTGGTAAACTTTAAGCAGATTATGTTTCACTGAATTGTTTTCCCTGTTTGTTTTTTTAAAATGTCAAATATATCACAATGTAATTTATGAAGACATGCCTTCGAGTAGAACCACAAACACTTATAGGGACATTTGCTTCAGACAACATATGGTACATCCTATGAATTATGCACAGCCGACATACGGAGAATGGAGACAGCCTAAGGAAATGATTAGACCTGTTATCGTAGCAGGGATGGTACATTGTTTTCACTTGACTGGAAAAAATGCAATTTTACTCTAGATTGGGGCCGAGATTGTTGCTTCCAGGTGCAATATATTAACAATACATATGAATATTTAATGGTTGCTAGGAAATGTGGTGGTTAAGTTTTGGCTACAGGGTTAATTCATTGAAAAGCTAGTTCCCTTCTGTGCTGAACCTTGTGTTTCTGACATAGCTGTTGCAGTCTCATTGCAAAAGTAGTGACAAAAAAAAAATCTTAATTTTTCTAAGTGTATTATTGTAAAACCTAAGTAACACTCCAGCAAAATATCACACTCCAGATGGGTGGCTTTCAGGGAGTTTGCATTTACTGATTCCTGCTTTTCTTGATCTGAAAAGTGGATTTTATATTTTTACACTCAGGTTAATTGTATTGTTTCACCAACATTTGCTCATCTTCCAGCTGAAATGCTAGTGGTAAAATGCTGATGATGCAGAGTTTGGATTCTTCTGGGGTGATAGGCCCAAAGAGTTTTAATTAAAATTCTGGCTCTGCTTCTGAGGGTTGTCAGATGCCTTCCATAGCACGCACTTCCTGGAAAAAGACCTAAAACTGGCTTATTCCACTGCAGCCTAGCCCAAAGCACTGCCTTGCAACCGTACAAGTGCCTGCAGATGCCTGGGTGCCCAGGACATTTGGGCCGAGTGTAGCAGTCAATGTGGGTGGTCCCAAGTTTCTACTAGTTATAAAAGAAATCTGGAGGTGACATTTGAAGTTTAGATGGTTCCAGATGGCATTGCAGAAGTGAAAAGCGTCTGGAACTTCATCTGTGTGATTTGAGTATTGCAAAACCAAATAAATAGAAGTCATATAAAAAGAAGGAACCCCTTTTGCACCTCTGGATTTTCAGCCAGACCTGCAGTACACTGGGAAGCTGATAGAAGCTGAAGCTTAAGCACCAGACTCTCAAGCCTATCTGAAAAGCACTTGTACCACCCATTATATCCTCTTTTCTGATAGGGTTAGCAATTTAATTCTTCCCAGCTGACTGATAGTTAAATAGGTGTTCTTCAGCCTCTTAATTAGATATGTTTCCCATCACACTTTCTCCTAGCCAGCCTCCTAGGAAGTGCTACGGGGTGATAATGAGCTAAATCAGAATCCTTACTCCATGTTAACAGTATTACTTCTGCCAGTGTTGCTTTGAGCATACTGTATGTTAGGTATGTGAAAGTGTGTTGGCTAAAGATATTGAAGCATCTAATTCCTACACACTGTAAATCCATAAAACTCCTGTGCTTCTGAGCCATTGATAATGCTTTCTGTCTTTACCTTTCCTGAAGACATTTGTCAGAGCACTATGTAATAGCTTTCACCGTGGAGAATTCTGAGATGCTTCACAACATGTATATGCAAAAAAAAAAAATTATGGAAAAGCTTTTATGTTTTCTGTGAAGAGAAAAGAGGAAAGGGCAGGAAGTGTCTCAGGTGAATGATGAACAACATTATTAGTTTCAGAAGGAGAAATTTATAGGTAAATCTTCATGTCCTTGTATCTAGGCTATATGATGAAAGGTATTTATCTGATTGATTCTCTTTCTGGAAACCTGGGGCACCTTCCTTTATGAGAAGCTGTATTGAACATGACTCTTCTCCTTTTGAAATTATCAAGATTTAGAGCAATGCTGCCTCGCTCTGCTTAGTTACAGGTTAAGGCAAGTGTACCCATAATGGTGCGCAAAGCTGATAGGTTTGGATGTCACACATGTAGCTGTAGATGGTGTAACTCTTAAAAGACGTTGAATTTTTTATTCATCTTGATGCCTCTAAACGTTGAGATCAGGGGCTTGATCCTAGTTTTACCACAAAAAGTCCAGAATCCTGGATGTTTTCTCTTTCTTGTTCATATCATCATTGTAGAAGTGAATATCCACACTGCAGGAAGGTCAAGTAATTCTACCTTATAGCGTGTTGAACAAGGTCCTTGTGGATCTTAGGGATTTTCCACTTTCTCCACTCTGTAAACTGTAGTCACTATGCTGAGTTTTCTTCAAAGAAGCTGAGAAGTTTTAGGAGGGCAGTTGAATAATAAATTTTATTTGTAAACCAGAACTAATGTATGCATCAACTACTATCCAGATCAGATAGCATTTTTTTATACAGGAAGCAGAAAATGATAATGCAACTTCTTACTGTTCAAAAGGGCTATTTAAATTTCTAGAGTTAGAATTTTACACTTGCAGATAATAGATAATACAGAATAGGTACAACTTCATTTTGGAGCCTTCAAAGATGAGTAAAGTAACAAATTATGAGCAAATCATACTGTAAATGTAGATTGGTTGAAATGTTGCCAGGCAGTTTACAGCAGTTTTCATGCTTATAGTCTAGTTGTATCATTCCTCTTGTTTGCTTCCTTGCTTGCTTCCTTGTTTTCTGTCATTTTACCTTCTGCAATGGAACCTCTTGCACTGTCCACAACAATAGCACTTACTTCCTCTTGTAGTCCCAGCTGCTGGAAGTAGGTGCAGACAGCTATAGGGCTCTTCTGCTTTTGAACTTGGATAATAAACTGCTTGTGACTACACAGATGTTTGTTTTTGCACGCTGAAGGAAGCATTGCACACAATTTCCTCTGTTCATCCTACAGATGTCTATGTATTTGAACTAGAAATGGGCTTCTAGACACCTAGAACAAAATGTTTTCCTTAGGAAGCAGGAGGGTGTTATTAGTATGCAAACATGCTGCAGATTTCAAATGAGCTGTATCAGAAGTACTGGTATGCTGGTAAATGTGTCTCATTCTCTCTATACTTTAGTTATTTGGTCCTCCTAGATTTCCTTTGCCATCAATGCCAGGCCTTGCATCTCTCAGTGTGTGATGGGGTCAAGCCTATAACTGGCAGGAAGAGGAAGTTTCGGTGTCAGAAATCTGCTCTCACAACTCCTTGTCCTACTACTCAGCCATTTCTTCAGTGCTGTGCCTTTGTTTGCTCCGGTGGGATTTCAGACAAGTCCTCCTGCCCTAAGACAAGCATCTTAGTTCCCCAGGCACCACACTGGCATGCGGTAGCTGCTTTACTTTATACAGTGCTTTGATAAAGGCAGTGTAGAAGCTCACTGCAGTATTAATTGTATGTTGTTTTAATAAGGGCTGCCTCTGTGAGTCATGGCAGATGAGCACCTGTAGCTTGGAGGCTCATGTGAACCACAGGGGACTAGAACAGAGTCATGGTGCGGGGGAGCAGCTGAAGAAGGAGAATTGGTTGGGAACTCTGACAGTGAGATGTACGCTAATCTCTTCGACCCCTGGTGCCTGACTTCATTAAGGTCAGGAGAAGGAAAGAAGGTACTCTGATCACTTCAACATTTTTCCTCCCCTACTGCATTGTGTATGGAGTGGCAAAAGCACTCTTTCCTCCTCAGCATATGGTGGCAGCAAGAGGAGAACAATCCTAACATCTCTTTTTTTTACTCCCTGGCAGCAGGCAGGCAGGAAGAGGTAAGGTATGTTCTCCCACACTCTTTCTCCATCCCCATTAGCTAGAGAAAGCTGAGGGGGAAAAAAATGAGGGGGAAGGAGGCACAAGAGATGGAAAATGACCTTTCAAGGCAGATAGACAACCATGACTTTGGAGCACAAAAAGGAGAGGACATCATGGATAGGAAGTGTAACACCGAGATGGGAACAGCAGTGTAGCACCACCTGACACTTGTCTGTGTGGAACAGGGCTGCTCTGAGCCAGGGGTTCATCACCTGCTCTACATTGATGACCAGCAGCTGCTACCAAGTCATTGCAGACACCTGAAAACAGCAGCAGTGAATCTTTGAGGGAAACACTCAAAAGATTAGAGGGGGAAATACTTTTCATTCTCTTGGCTTTTGATCTCTGTACATTTCTCACCTAGTTATGTTTTCTCCTTTCTCCTATTGCATTGATTCTCCAGGGACTTTTTTATTTTTTTGTTAGGGAGAATGTTTTTAACATGTCAGCTAAAAAACCCCAACATCATGAAGTTAAAGTCACAGATCTTAGCTTGGGTAACTCCTTCCAGTGGCTCAGAGATTGGCTGAGTTGAAGTTGGTGGTATGCCTTTAAGATTGGAAATGATAAGGTAAATCAAGCCAGGCCAGCTGAGCTCTGTGGAAAAGCAATTCTGGGAAGATTATCGCGCATTAGAGCTTCTCATTCTGCCATAGTTATGGGCTCATCATTACTGTGGTTTTCTAGCTATCATCTTACACCTGGACAGCATTAACACAGGATTCAGTTCCTTGTAGAATTCCCTCAAATGCATTTGTTTGTGGAAGTTATCCGTTGCATTTGATGTGACATTTATAATAATTATAATTCCTTCCTCCTGAGACAAATCCTTGTTTTGTTCTTGTGAATGTTTTTTTTTTTCTCGCTAGCATTTCCTTTCTGATGTATTTGCTTTATAGTTTTAAGTCCCTTTGAACACAGAGATATTTGTTTTTGTTCCTTATTTAATTGCCATAACTACAGTCTTTCCTGACTAGTATGTTTGTAGGCATTCATGACTTCTTTTGTGTTAGCATTCCAACATCTGGACTTAGAGGTCCTTACCAAGTGTCTCTGATCCATAATATGTGCTGGGTATCATCTTTTGTGGAGCTCTTACTTCAGCAGTTGCCTTGGGACATCAAATATATTTTATCTTATCTTCCTAACAGTAAAAAACAAGTTGGAAAGACCAGCAGGAGTAAGGGTAGTGTTGCTGTAGTTACAAAAGGCATCCCACTGGTACAGGAGAGGTTGACTCAAGTCAGTCTGCTGTGGTGCACAGCAAGGAGGCGTGTTTCTGCTCCTTCAGAAAAGAGCAGTATGTGTCCCTGTCTAGCATATGTGTATTAGCCAGCTGGTGACCTGGCCAAGCTCCTGCTTGGCAGATCTGTTTGTTTCATGCAATGATGCATGGACTAATCTTGCATCCAGCCCTCCACAAATAGGGAAATTCTGAGCAATGTCATAGATTGATGTCCTACCTCTCTGGCACTGGCTATTTCAGAGAACCAACTCCTGTCATAGGAGCCTTTTCTCCCACCCCAATAAAAATAACCAGACCTACAGGATAAGGTATTTCCTTTTCCTCACAAGTGAGTAACATCCTGACACCTCCATGCCTCAGGCTTAATGCACACATGAAGAAGCAATTATATGACAGACTGTTTCCTCCCCAGCTTCCTCCCTGATTCAGTTGCTTCACATTCCCATATACTCTCAGCACTGGTTGACCTGTCCCCTGTCACAGGTGTCCAGGACACTCAGGACCAGTGACCCACATAAAGGCGATGGAGGTCACTCTGGGTGTTGTACCCGCTCCGAATTCTCTGTGGGAGGACTCCTTTTGTAGTTGACTAAGTAAGGAATAATTAGGTTCACGAACACAGGTACCACTCTATCTATCTTAAGATACCTAACATGAGTGCTTGCCCTCCTGAGCCGCAGCATCCTGTGGATTGCTGCTCTGTACCACTGCAAACCCAGTAATGAGGTGGATGTGTGAATTGATGGTCCGATCCACAAAACCGAAAGGAAATTCTTCCACAGGAAATGAGATGAAATAATGTGGTTGTGTCTGCTGTAGGCTTTAGGCAAGAGAGTCATTTATCAAGGAGGAAGCTATATCATCCTTCTTGTTAATGCTTTACACATGCATTTTTACTTGGGTGCTTGACAATATCCATTGTACTTTACGGCTGGCGGTAATAGAAATCATCCCCATGCTGTAGGATTTGGGCTGGAACACAGCGAGTCTTTGGCTTTAGTGCCATTACTCTTGTCAAGGCATCACTATGTCATTTTTAGGGAATTTTGTATCCTTGCAAGCAGTTCACCAGGGCGCCCAATGCATAGCTGGCAGCTAAGACAGCTCCTGTGCTGGGCACTGCAAGAACCAGTACAGCACACCATCACATGACAGTGTATCACACAGGGCAAAGAAAGCTTTTCTTGAGCCTTTTTTTCTGACATCTAAATAATTTAAGTGAATTTTTGTCCATGTGCTGCACTTGTGTGCCGTTGTTCTTTCTGCCCCTCCCTGACTCGCTGGCATGGGGGGCTGCCACTTGCCATTTCAGGGGCTATAGAGCTGATGCAGAAATGGATTATGCAGAGACTAGTGTTTGTAGTCATCAGATTATTTGGAAAGGGCCTGGTTTCTTTGGTTCCCCACTGTCAGCCACAGGGAGAGGAGGAGTTTTCCCAAGGAGCAGACCAGAGCACATGGCACTCGACTGCTGCTCTGAATCAGTGCCTGAAAGAAAGGCAGGGTGGAAGATGAAGTCTCCTAGGCCAGAGTGATAATGAAACCTATTATAAGGAAACTGGTGTGGATGGAAAACGAACCTTGCCTTCAATTCCCTCACCCTTTTTTTTTTTTTTTCCTTTTCTGGTTGGGTTCAGGCCTTGGTCTGACAGATGATGCAGCCACATCAGAAGGAAAGAGGGGAATTGAGCAGCTGAGGAGGGAAGGTGGGACCCTGTATTTCCTCAGTAGCCTACAGCTAATAAGCTAACCAAGATCAGCTGCAGCTTCAGTCCATCTGCACTTTAGGTCCCATGATGAGCCTGGTTTGCAACAGCCATCTCAGCCCTGTTATAAGTTCTTGCCTTCTCGTTCCTCTCAAACTGGCAGCGGTGTGGTTGTAGTGAGAGCTGATATGAAGGATAATCTTTTTTACCTCGTTAATTTTTAGTGAGATCAACACTCTGAGCAGGCAATAACACATGTTAGCACAGATGTGCTGCTCTAGATCCAGTTTAGGTCAGCTCAAGTTGCACCTCTGCAGCATGCAACGGGCTGAGTCAGGTGGAGGTTGTCATTTAACAGCAAGTGCAAAGATAGGCAATTAGGCTTCCATTTTCTCATAACACCATATTTGACATAATATTACTAACAGTTCTGTTTTTGATAATACCTGTGGTGGATAGGGTCGCTGCTGGGTTTTTGTTCTGCTGGATTTCCTTTTTTCCACAAAGAATCCCTTAGGTCTTGCTTTCAGAACACAAAGGTGGACTCATCCTTACCCTCTGGTGCCTTGTCTGCATGTTAGAGCTTGGGTTTGCCTCCCTGCTGTTGTCTGAGGTCAGCTGGATTTTAAGCAGCGGTAAGCAGCCCATGGTAGAGAAAGCATGGCCAAATATAGGCCTGTCAAAGTGAAGATTTTTGCTTTTGTTCACAATGACCATTCCTAGACAGCTTCATCTGGAGATAATGCTCCTTCATTTAAAAGTGATTTTTAAAAAAACCAAACAAAAACCAGCATGAAAGTAGGTGGTTGCCAGCTTTTAGATTCATTGTAACAATCCAGCTTTGTACTGAAATGCCCTCCCCCTCATTAAAAAACACTAAACAACCCACTTTTATTTTATTTTTTTTCCCCAAAGAATTTTAAGAATTGCAGGTACAAAAACTTCTTTAATAGGTTGAATATGTTGCAGGGCCCCTGCAAATTCACTCACATAAGAAGGTAAGACACCTTCTCCTTTAATCACACAAGAATTTAGTGAAAGCTGAGAATAAAATCCCTGTTTCCCAGGTGTTGTGTTTGTACCACCTTCACTCTCAGCCAGGCACCTCCTGTCTTGCTTGTGTGGGATCTGGCACGGGATACTTAGCGCTGCACGAAAAACACATTGTTCCTGTATATGCAGCATTTGTCCAACAGTGCTTTGAGATTTAGATGGACATGGTTGATAGAAAGGTCACCATTATGTACCACACAAGAATGAGCACAACTGTGCATCCATTCATTTGATCAATACAGCTGCTGTTGTGGGTTGTAAATGGCTTCCTTGACCAGATCTTAACAAAAGAGGTCTCGTATTGAAGAGGGTGCAATATTCTGTCTTTTTATGCAAGAAAGGTACAGCTTTTGGAGCTGACCAGACCTTTACTCTATTTTTTTCTTAAATAGCACACCAGTATTCAGATGGTTATTTCTACAGGCTTTAATAAGGAATGTCCTTAACTTTGCAAAACTTTGTTCTGTTTTTTTTTTGTCTCTCTTTGCAGAAGAGATTTTGAAATGAAAGATTAAAAATCTCATGTATTCATCAAGCAGAGTCTTCTCCCCTCTTCTGCTCTTTCAAATGTTTCTCATGTAAGCTGCCTGCAATGGAGCAAGTGATTCCACTCCTCCAAATTTATATTTAAAAAAACCCAAAACATATGGGGAATACAGAGGGAGCATATGTCTGCTGAGTAAAACATCTTGGTAAACAGAGAGGAGCATCCTGCAAACCAGTGTGTTTTACATGTTTGCTAGTGCCTAATGAAAGGATTTCCTTTTGCCCCCGGTCGCTTAAGGTTCTTGCTATCCCTCCCTCCCTCCCCGCATTCAGAAAGCACCAGCAGAGGCTCTTGAGCAATGGCAGAAGATATTGGGACGTCCATCTAGGGCAGGGGTAATACAGGGAAGGCATCCTAAAATACATTTCCAAAAGGAGACCTGAAGCTGTTAACAAGGTAGTTTGGGATTCATTCACTTGGGAGCACCGTACTGAAGCCACCCATGCACAGAGGAGTTTGGAGGAGGGATTGTGGTGGTGGTGAATCCAGCCCACAACAGAGGCAGATATATTTGGCATTACACGAGCAGCGGATGGCCAGACAGTGTGTTCTCTTGCATAGTTAAAATGTGAACGAGTGCAGGTTTCTAATAAGACAGAGTGTCTGAAATGTGCCACAGCAATGACCTGCTGGAGTCTGTGCTGAGTGACAGCACAAGGAACAAGGACAGCACTTTTTCTTATTATATTTCAGTGAATAAAAGAATAGATCTGAAGGTGCAAATTCACAAAAGTCTGGGGCTCATGAGAATGAAGACAGAATTGTCAAGTATCCCCTTGCCAGATGCAGTCTCTGCAAGGCTGCTGCTTCTCCTGCATCTGCTCTTATTATGTCACCGAAAGCTTTTATTTCTTCCCATCAACTTCCTTTGGTAGCAGTTGTTTAGGTGTTTTTACTTGGAGATTTAAATTATAAAATTTCTATCTAAAGCATACTGATTAATGACATATTAAAGAACAAACAAACAAGCAGAATAAACAGAATTTCCCTCCCGCAGGAAATGGGAATGTTTTGAACTTTTGTTTACAGCTTAATTACAAACTTTTAATAAATCAAAAGACTGAAACTTTGCAGAGAAGGGAAGTTTTAATTAAAATTACAAGGTGCTTTAGAACTGGAATATGTTTGTTCTTTGAATAGGAATGCTAAAGGACTTTCCTGATTTTTTTTTTTGTTGTTGTTGTTTTAAATCACCTCTTCCTGCACTGTCCATGCATCCTTATGGATTGAGATATGCTTTGAAAGCATCTTTCCTTTTCTTCCCCACACCTGACGGATCTGCAGCTCTGGCAATGGTACTGTAGGCAGGAGGGAGCCTCATGCAGGCAGCACCCAGGAGGATGCAGACTGTCTGGCTCCCTGTTCCCAGAAAAACACCTCAGGGATGCAAACAGGTCAAGCTGAGAGGCACCCTTGATAGGATGGCAATGATGAAGTTTTTTGAGAGAAAAGTTCCTTTTTCTAAGTGTCCTACCCTAAAACTGAAATCTGGTGCGTTTCTATCAAAATGCAGTTTTCACATCTAGCCTTAATTTGATTTAAGAAACAAATAATTATTCAGAAGAGTTAAACGGTTGCAGATGTGCTTATCACTCAAAGGACATGAGAGAGGTCTCCAGTCCTCATCTCCTCATGTTGCTTTAGTCAGGGACAACCCTAATTCTGTGTGGCTTTTCCGCCCGCCCACTCGGATTTGCTCAAGAGGCTTGTTTGGCTAGTGTGTGAGCTGCTTGTAGGTCTGCTGGAAACTTTTTCCTAGCAAGCTGGCTTACAAACAGCCTTTTCTATTTGAGCTACTGGCTTTTCTGGTCTGAATCTCACTTTCAAGGGTGCCATATACCTGTGTGGTTAGAGGACTGTCTCTATGGAGAGTGGGAAGAGCTTGGTGGGCTGGATGGGAGGAGGAGGCTGAGCTCAGCATCCTGGCTGGGTGCCATGCTCAGTGATCTCCCAGACCAAGGGAGGCTTTCGCCAGCTCCTGTCTCAAGCTATTTTGGAAATCTATCTTGGGCAGGGGAACAAATGTCTACTTGCAACTTCTCAGTAGAGTCTGGTTGTATTTGCAAACAGTTTCAGAGTGATTGACACAGTTTTGGGCAGGGTTGTTTGTTCTCCAAGCAAATAATGTGTTGTTTGGAGGTAGGGAGAGGGTATTCCGGGTGAGGTTAGTTTATCTTATCTGTGCCAGGATCTGGGTGTTAAGTTGTGTTGAGTTTTCTGACCAGGCTTTCTACATGAATGGAGTTAGTTTGTTTTCTTGTGGGTCAAAACCAGTGCTAATTTGGGATGAAACTGAGTTTTACAGGCAACGAAATAACTGTTACCTGGAAAAGCATATCAGGAAGACTTGACTTGAATGACGCTTAAATACTATGTGAACACTTACTGTCTTTGCTTTCTGTTCTAGATAGAGTTCTTTTTTTTTTTCTTTTTCCTCCTATCAGCAATTTGTTCCTTCAAAGTAGATGAAAGCAAATTATATTCAAAACCCTCCTTAGAATCTCCTGGCTATCTTACTCTCATTCTTCATAACCCGAAAGTCTGTGTAAACAAGTAAAAAGACATCTCCAAACTTTTTGATGAGACTACTTGATTTAGAATTTGTAACTTGTCTTCAGACTTCAGACATTTGGACCTTTGCTATTTGTAGTACGCTAGTGTTTAGAAATATGGTGTGGAATACCAGGATCACACATCTTCCAGCCCTCTGGGAAGGTGGAACAAAATTTACAGTAATAGTCTTGTACCTTTCTGAGCAGTATTTGTGCACATGCTCACAAACAGGTCATGCCACCTCTATAGTTGTGAGTCAACTACAGACCACTGTGGCTTCACCACTGGCATTTGATGTGTGTCAAGTTGCTGCTGACAGTCACATCTGAGCTCGGCCCTTTGTTCAGCACTGTGTGGGCGTACAGTATGCTGGATGTAGAAACCAGGTTATACATGACTGTGGTGTATGTATGGAATCCACTGGGATGACTTGAACTCCATGCAAATGTAGTCTTCATTTCTTCATGATTTTTACATGGCTGGATTATGACGGATTACCACCAAAGTGGTAAAGCAGTAGATTACACTAAAGTGAAAATGTATATCCATGTCGAGAGGACAGGACTGATCCTTCAGTAACCACTCTCTCCATAGCTTGACAGGCTAGATGCAGGAAAGGATGCTGCAGCCAAAATACAGGGTTTGCAGAAACTGGAAAGATTAAATTATTTTTAGCCAGGTTATTTGTATTATTGGTGCATTTAAAGTTTGTTGGTAGATTTTGAATGAAATGGGAATAGAATAATTTGAGGCTGAGGACTGCAGATAGCTTGAATCTGAGGTCAGGTGGGTTTAAGTTATCCACTATCTGTTGATAAGCTTGAGTAACTAATAGCTTGTCACCATATGGTTTTCTTTTCCAGGAACTGCCCTGGTTTCTTCTCTCTCTACCTACTTTTGTTTTATGAGTATTTCTGACAAGAGCTTCAGTAACTTACTTGATGTGGAAGTAGTGATTTGCTTGCCTAGAAGATGTTGGCATCTCTCTCTTCCCCTGCCTCTTTCCAGGAGATGCTTTCCAGCCCTTTGGTCATGGCAGCCACTTTCAGCGGGGGGCCATGTTCTTGTCAGCAGTTTGGCCACTGCACTCCTGGGTTCGTCCAGGCTGAGACGGTGTGTACTGCCCACACCTCATGACCTTTCAGTCCTTAGTTAATCCTTTCAAGTCTTTTCCCAATACTCCTGACTGACTCTAGCTCATCTTTGGTTTGTTTGTTTGTTTCTTTAAAAAAGAGGAGGCCTAAAGTAAACACTTGGAAATTTAGCACTGTTGTAAAACCAGTGTCAGGAGTATTTAGAGTATTCCTGTCATCCTTAACTGAGGATAAACCCTCCCCTGGCAAATTGTCAGAAGCCTATGAGACTCATATCGCTTGCTAACATGTCTGGTTTGTCCTTCCAAGTACTCTTTGGGTTTTTTTCCCCAGTTGGTGTACATGTTTACTGCATTTATTCTTCCCAAAAGTTCCCCTAGGTTTTTTTGCTCATGTCTGGAGGATGGGCTTCTTACAGAATGGAGTTTTCTCCTTCATAAGTGTCACATCTTTGATTTCTTCACCAAATTGCACATCACTTTCTGTGAATTACCAATCTATGTTTTTTTCCCAGTTATTAATGAATAACTATTTCTGCAAGTTATCACTTTGCCATTGAGCTCCTATGACTGCTGATGTGCATCTCGGAGCTGGCCCTTTATACATATGAAAATAAAGTGGCTCAGGTTCAATTTCAGTTTAGCCTCAGGGCTACGGCCCCTGCCCTGCCCATTGCAACCCTTCTTTACTCACTCCAGCAGGGCTTTTGGTACCAGAATGTCTACTTCCAAGTGGAACTAGACTGAAAACATTGGCAAGAATAGGGGTTTTTATGGTCTTTTTTTTTTTTTATAAAGGGATCCTGAACTAAGTAGCACGTGGAGTTTTTGTCCCTTGGACTTTCACTGCTCTAAGTGGCACATCTGTTTCCTACAGCTGTTCTTGGTGTCTTTGCTTCTATAGAGCAGTCATCAGAGCCCTGCTGGAAACTCTATAACCACCCATATGTCTCTCGGAGAGAGACATTAGCAGACTAGACAAACCAGTGAATTAATGCAGGAAGACAATGCAGATAGTGGGTTCTTCAAATCATCAACTTTACGTTTTGCTGGTTCTGGTATTTCATCTCATAAAAAAAAGAGTGTGTTATTTTTTGGGTTATTTTTGCCTTCTAACAGATTGAAGATTGTTCCAGGGGAGCTGGAAATATGCAAATTATTTTAGCCCAAATTTCACTTACTAGCAGATACTATTCTTCATCTTACTGTTGAGTGTGAGCAACGGTTACCTACAAACAGTCTCACAGTGGATTTTTATTTTTTTTTATTTTTTTTTTTCCTATTCCCATTAGCAGGAAACTCAGAGAGGGCTTTCTTCTCCTTCTGCTGTAACAACTGAAGATAAATTTAATTAAATGTGCTCCACAATCCAATTTATACTTCCCCGTAGCAGGAAGATGGAACAAAGAATCTGCTCTGTGACACTGAAGGATTTGTTTTATCCCCACTGCTGTTAGTGGAATTTGGGGCTCTGAGTAATTGGGTTCAGACTTGTCAGAAAACCTTCCTTTGAGGTAGGCATTGTATTTTCTCACTTAGAAATTACATCTCTTACCAAATCAGAGCAGTACACAGACAAACGTATTTGAAGCTTAGCAGAATTTATATAATCTTATTAATTCAGTGACATATAAAATACCTGTGTGTTACTACTATTTATGTGATAGTTATAATCAACCAACATGGTGATTATCATTTGACATTTTTTTAGGATTTCCACAGACAGAAGAAGTTCTTCCATCATGATAGGGGTTATTGCTTTGTTTAATTAGTAAAAATGCTATCTTTCTGCTCAAAGTTTGGCATACAAAACTTTTTTTTTCATTTGCAGAATGCAATGTCACTTTTCTTAAATAATCTATTAAGTCAAATTCAGTATTATTTGCTAAGTGGATTTGAGACAACACACTGAAATAACATTTTTGGATAGTAATATGCACAGAGGACCAGTAATCACACATTGGGACTTTTCTTTTGCAGACTCAGGCCACATCTCTACTAAAAAATTATGCAGACCAAGGTCTGTCTGGTCTGACGCCAGAAAGGCTCGTGTTTGTACAGATAAATCTGTAGAAGGAGTATGAAGCAGGATGATATGATTTAGTTCAGAGTTCAGAGATTTATTGGGTGGTAGATACCATCCTTTGCTCATCACTGAATGGGTGAGAGAGGAGCTCCAGTTCCACACTGCCACGGGGACACCTCACCGATGCAGGGCAATGGGGACAGTCCCTGGTCCATGCTGTCCCCTGAGCCTTGAACAGCCAGTGCCAGTGAGGAGGATGGTCACAGGCAGGTGCTAACACTGTGCCAGAAGTGTGCTAGCAACTAAACCAGACTGTGCAGCTCTGGCATGTTGCCCAAGACAGCGTCTTTGACCCAGTTGGTTGCCTAGACTAGAGAGAATCTTATGTGACTATAAAGGATGTACTCAGGTGAGCGATTGGCATATGATGTGGACATAAAGTTTTAAAACTGGTGTTGAAGGCATCACAGTAGGATAGCTGTTTGTCTCAGTGTAGAAAAGGAGCATCATTGCTCTGTCACAGCAAAAAGATAAAAAGTTGTTTTAGAAGAAAAACACAAAAGTGCTCAATATGTTAAATTTGCAGGTATTTAGGAGTTAAATGTGTCAGAGATAAATGAGTAACAGTGAAAGTATTTTGCTGCATGTTGGGCACATTGGACTGAAAAGGAATGTGGGTATAATCCTTGCACACAGAGCACAGATTGCTGTTTCCTTTTTGTCCTTAACTGGACTGTGACTTTACCTTGGGACTTAAAAAGCTGTCACTGAAAGTCACAGCTGGGTCAAATGCATGCTCATATTTATGGCATAAAGCGGAGTGTGTGTCATACTAAAAATGTTTTACTGACCTCGTAAAGATGTGCCATGCATGGAGAATCATCTTCATAGGATGCAGGGAGAGCATTTTCTCTAGTTATTAATTCCAGAGTCTTATCACAGTGATAGTCATCAACATACAAGAGAGGCCTTCTCTGATTGATGTGTGGATTTCTTGGCTTCCCCGCTCATCCTGCTGCTCAGCAGCTCCTGCCCTGCGCTGCTACCAGCATAATTCTCATTTTAACAGCTATGGCACCTGCCAGAGGTTCAGAATAATTTATTTTTTTGTCAAGAAAAGACACATCTCTCAACATTTAATTTCTAGAAAAAGCCTTCAGACATTTTCACTTGTCAGCTGTCCACCTGAGGTATTAAGAAGAAAGGGGTTTATTGTGGCAGAGCTTAGCAAAATGGAATGCTGCTGGTGACTGTGTGGTGGGGAGGTTTCCACCTCTCCAGAGGTGAAGGGTGTGTGCCAGCCTGGGGTCGTTTCAGGGCGGTGTCAACAGATGGGCGATGCATTATCTGTCACACAGCAGATGCTGCTGCACTGCCCAGAGTCAGCTCCATCCTCACCTGTGCGGCAGCCGAGGCAAGAATTTAACCTGGCTTCATGCAGCTTACAAGTAAGGAAGCTGATAAAAGATCGTTAGGTTTTCGTTGCTGTTTGGATCATGACAAACTGATTTTTTTATTTTTTTTTTCTGCTGCACACTTGCCTTTATACTATGTTAGAAACTTCACAAGAACCTTTTGAAGCAGGTGCTGCAGCTACCAAATCTTTTGTACGTAGTGCCCAGATGCAACAGCAAGGACATGCATAGGCTGCCTGTTGAGGTACTGGTGCAGCACCTAGTAGTTGACTGCTTGTTTCTGCTTAATCTCAGCTAGGGCAAATGATGTGAAATGTTCTTTGAATTGTCACATTACATCTTTCAAGAAAATTAAGCTCTTGGAGTTTGGGGAAACAGGGAGCAGAAAGGGCATCTAAAATTAGGGTGCTGAAGGAGTGGTGTTGCCTTGGAATTATTTCCAGGATAACTGGGAACTTGCTTTCACTACAGATCTGATTTTCTAACTGGCGATTGGATATTACCCTGAAAAATCATAGTGCTTACAGAAGTCTGAAATCAGTTTTAGGTATTTTTTGCTGCTTAATTTAATTAGAAAAGTCATGAGTTGATAAAAAACACTACAGTAATTTCTGAGTGCTGGAAAGGAGTGAAAAAAGTGGACCTAAATCTGCCACCTTGGGATAATTAAGCAGTGTCAGGCAGGACTGATGATTCCCCAGTGCTTCAGCAGCTCCTGCATGCTCAGAACGCCACCTCCAAAGTGCAAATTAAAATGGGAAAGGAAAGGACTACAGTGTCTTCCATCTGCCCTACGATTTCCTCGGTTTTGCTGTTGCTTACAGGGGAAATGTGAAAAACAATACAGCAGTGACCAAATATGGCTGCATATGGGAAGCAAAAGATTAAAAAGTCCTCCATGGCAAGAACGGGTTTGTTTAACAAGTTTGCCTGCGTTGTAGTACAAAGGTTTATCCCAGGGTCTGTAAATCTGTGTACATCCAGCATTGCTTTTACATTTTAGCGTCAACTTTAAGACTACCAGCAGCTGCTGATTTTCACCTCCATTTCTTGCCACATGTTGCTGTAGTTTGATGGGTATATCAGTCATCTCCAAGGAGCCATTTGTAGGGCAGTAGTCACCACTTCACGAGGAGACTCTACAGCCTTAGAGCTGTGGGCCTAGGAACACCCCTGGACATGGGACACTGGGCCTGGAACTTTAATTGAAATCAGACTGTTTCGGGGAATGCCGTTTAAGATACAGTTGTTGACTACTTTGCACCTCCATGGTTGTTTTTCCATTGGCAAAGTTCATTGGTGTCAGTTCACGTTGTATTGCTTATTTCAGTGCACAGGTAATTAGCCCTATAAACAGTGCCCTGAACAGAAGGAGACTTTGTAACTACATACTCAGGTCTCTTCCAGCTTTATATAGAACTATTATAGTAGTTTTTAAAAATCAAATATTATGAGTGCTTCATAAAAATAGTCAATAGAGAATTTCTACAAAAATAAGGAGTGGTTTTGGGGAGTTCCGAGTGACCTGAAATAAAAGCACAGTAGGTAAGTGTTATATATACAGAAAGATAAAACTGCCAGCAATTTGTCTGTGAAGAGCAAGAGAATAGACTGTCACCCAGAAAAAATGATACCTTGTAGTTTGACCTAATTTGCAGAAGAGATACAGCATTTGAGGATCATTGAAACCACCTCACCTGTCCAGCAGTGGTGTGTTCACTTCAGAATGGCTTCTCTGCTGATCCCCGAAGATCAGCCTGTTCACAAGGCGGAGGTTTTTTCGCAGTCCCAGTCTTGTGGCAGTAGCGTGTCTGTGCCAAGCTCCCCCAGCCTGACAGCTTCCACCGTGCCCACCTGCACACTGCTATCAATGCAAAATGGGCAGCCCCTCAAAGGGTTCATGTGTGTGCTCCTGCCGAGCCTGGTGAGATTGTTAGTATGTCACTCACCAGTGTAAGCTGCTGCTGGGAAATGGTCTTGGCTGTAGCTACCAACTTCTGGGAAAGTTTCGAAAGAGACTGCAGCTGATCTGTAATGAGACTGATATGAGTGGTCTGAGCTGTGTGTGCTGTTCTCTTCCCTGCCCTGACAATACCCGTGGACCATAACCCACAGGAAACAGTTCTTTTCCCTCTGTGGGTTAGTCCTTCTCTCTTGAAAGTTGTGGCACTGAGACATTGTGAGCTGGGAGAGGTGTGTAGCCTGGATGTAAGAAGGAAAGACTGCCTGCTTTGATAGCAATATGTCTGCTGGAGGAGCAGAAGCTTCTTGTGTGTTTAAGATAGTAATCCAAGCATGAGTAAAGTTAGTGACAAATCTCTGTTTCAGGGAGGTCCAAATTTAGCTTACAAGCCTTGAATCTTTTGCTGACTTGAATTTTCTGGGCGATGTGAGTGTGATCATTGCTAAAACTACTTTTATTGCTGTAGAAATGAAGGGGTTCTTTTGTTCCCCTTTATGACATGGCATAGCTAAAATAACAGTTCCTTAGGTGCTAGTTAAAACGTAGACTTTACAATCTGAATACAGATGAGCAAGTATGTAACAAGAACATAACATAGAGCATGTACTGAGTGAATTCTGTTGAATAGTTAAGAGACAGTCTGTGCTCTGTAAGAAAGAATTTTCTGTACAGAGAAGGTAACCAGAAGGCAGGATACATTTCATCTACTGATTAGAGCAATCATAACAGTATATAATAACCAAATTAAATAATAGACTTATAAAAATATGTGGCCAGGAAGAGGTAAGGATTGGGGTTTTCTTTTTTTCGTGTAGAGTGTTCATGTCTATCCAGCATTCCAGATATTGCTGCAAAGAATTATTCAGAGGAGAGCCATGAGTCATTTTTCTGTTCTGATGGCAGATACCTCATTGGTGGGAAGAGGGAAAAGATTTGGGCATACTGAGTTTCCTTTTAATTTTCTCGTGTGCCCAAAATTTAAGACTTGTGAGGAAAGGTTCATGGTATCTTTTTACAAGCATAAAAATCCCCAGATGGCCAAAGCCCTTCAGAAGCTTCAGACTAAGTTGTCACATAGATCTTGACAGTTTAGATGGCCTAAATGGGTTTTTAGACACCTACTGCATGGTCGCCTGTCTGCTTGGCAAAGATGTACACAGATTCCTTGTCTGCCTCTCTCTTTCCCCCTCCTCTCCTTTTCTCTCTTTTTTTTCTCTTTTTTTTTCTCTTTTTTTTTTCTCTTTTTTTTTCTCTTTTTTTTCTCTTTTTCTCTCTCCTTTCTCTCTCCTTTCTCTCTCCTTTCTCTCTCCTTTCTCTCTCCTTTCTCTCTCCTTTCTCTCTCCTTTCTCTCTCCTTTCTCTCTCCTTTCTCTCTCCTTTCTCTCTCCTTTCTCTCTCC
>WTSP01010085.1:50255-105480 GCA_025331215.1 Actenoides lindsayi
CTCTTCTCTTCTCTTCTCTTCTCTTCTCTTCTCTTCTCTTCTCTTCTCTTCTCTTCTCTTCTCTTCTCTTTCTTTTTATTTTCTTTTCTTCCTTTCCTTCCCTCTGTCAGGCTACAGACCTTTGCCATGAACAAGATAGTTGGGGTAGTTACTGCTTTGTTTTGTTCTTAAATGTGTTAGGGGGTTTATTCAATGTGGATTCTTTGCTCTTCTTTAGTGTACTGGTGGTTTGCAGAGTGGATTTGCTTATCTGGAGGTGGGGCAGTTGAATTGCAGGGGACCATCTGCTCCTGCAGCAGGAGGTGAGAGCTGGGACATGCCGATGGAAGAACTCGCATCACACCTTTGAGGCAGAGAAGGCATCTTGCACTTTGCTCTCTTATCTTCTGGTCCACGGTGTTTTGGGATGAGCCGGGATTTTACTGTTGATCAAAACAAAGTTTCTTCTCCCTTGAGGGAGAGAAATCTTTGTCCTTGGAGTCCCGTCTCCTGTGACCAGCAGAACAAAGTATGCTGTGCTCAAGGTTTGGTGGGACGTAGTGCCAGCACTTAGTTATGTGTGCAAAGGAGGAGTTGCCACAAAAGCAGTGGCACTCAAAATGTGGTGCAGACAGACTGCCTGCTTAAATCCACGGTCGCTTGGCAGTAGCACCGTGGCAAGAAGTGTCCTGCCAAGTCGTGAGCTGGCACACTGCCCTTCATTCAGGCTCAGACTGTAGGCAGCCAAGTGACCAGCAGCTGTGGCTGTGAATAGCAGGAGGGCTGTAGTCCAAGAACAACATGAAGAAAAGCTTCTTCAGCTCCGTATAGAGGTTTTCTTGCCTCTTCCAGACATGTCTTCCCATTTCAAGGGGAACTGGAAGGTGGAAGGTGCCCTAATGCACCCACCCCGTTTGGATCTTGTCCATTGGGATCCCCCAGTTACGTGGTTCTAGTTGAGGGCATGTTGTTACACAGACTGTGGCTGCAGTAGGTAGGAGTGTGCTTGCTTCGATGTGTGGAACAAAGTTTACAACTTCAAGGAGAGAATTCATACTTTCTCTGCTCTCTTTTGTTTCAGCACGACTGAAGTGACCTGTAAACGATTGTTTTCTTCCTATAAATGGCTTCTACAGCAGCTTTCCTGCTAATGGCTGCACGAGGACTGTTTTTATCTTTTAAGTCTGCCAAAGTGCTTGAAAGAACAAGGTTTACAGCTTTTAAAGGGGTTGACAGATGTCAACAGGGGTTTCAGATTCCCTTTATACAGCCCTTCAGATACCAGGTGTGATTCTCACTCACCATCCATTTCAACAGGCTACTGCAGCCTGGAGATGTGTTCTGTCGAAAGCAACCTCAACCACATCCCCCAAAACCCCCAGACAAACAAAAAATCTGAAATTAATTCTCTGGGAAATGGCAGAAAGCCAAACAGTGAATTTAGAGCTGTCATGTGCATTGCAGAGGTTTCACTTTAAGTGGAAACATGCATAAAGCTGTATGCTCAATGTCCTAAATGAAATCGTCTGGGAGGTAGAACAAAGTTCATGGAAGTTCTGCCTTCAGAACCTCAAGGGCATCACTGTCTATGCAGCCACACTTCTTACTTGCATGTTGGACCCAGGAAAGTGATTTTTACTAGTCTGTCATAGAAAGTTAATGTTGTGGGATAGGCTCATGATCTATTTAAAGGCATTTCTGCAGCAGCCACCGAGATCCTCACCCCATCATCTCTCATCAGCTGTCAGACTGGTGGAATTTCCTGGCTTTTGAAGTGGAATTTCCTGCTTGCGGTCCAGGAAAATGGCAGCGAGGACCTGGAAGAGAGTGTGAGCCAGACTGCCTACTGACCACAGAGCTTCTCTTGCCATTTGTCATGGAAACCCTTAAATAGCTTTCTAGCCATGGCTCTGAAATAGGAGCTTATCCAGCACTAGCACCTTCAGGCTGCGTATCTCAGAGAGGAGTATCATCAGCTGAACCAGCGCACCCACCACAGGGCTGACACCTCTCATCATCTTTATGTTCTTGTCTGTTGGGAGGCAGGGTAACATCCCTGGGAGGTTTGGGAGCACTGATCCCAGGGGTGACATGGCATTAAGGACTATTAACTGTGCACAGGGGCACCTCCAGGCCCCTCTCAGTGATTCCTGCTGCAGTTTCTCAGCTGGCAGTGTCCTTGGTGGGCTGGAGCTAAGCGCTTTCCGGAAACAAGACCTAAACTGCAGATGTTGGCCAGCTGCATTCAGCTGGACCAAAGCTCTGTCCATCTCAACAGAGAAGCCAAAAGCAGGTCCTTACAAAGGCGGAAGGTGGGGGTGAAACTGGTAAGATCAGTCCCCCAGTGCAGCACCCCAGCTTCTAGCAGCAGGCTCAGACATAAGCTGTTCTTACGCTAAATAACTGAGGCGTAGTGAAAGTCATGTAAGACTCAAGCGTCCCCGAAGAGGAACTGCAAGATGATTGATTCTCCATTATACGCTTAATTATAAGTGCATGTTGGCCACCAGATGATACCTAGGCTGAATTTAAGGTCTGAATCTTTTCCTCCAAAATACGATCTGGTTATCATAAATGTGAGAGTGAGGGGATATGTGTGTTGACAGCGCACTGAGGTAAGGAAAATGACTAAGTTGTAACGGTTTGGAAATGCAAAGTCTAAGATACCATGTATTGTCCTTAGTGCATTTGATGAGACACTTCTGAGTGGTTTAAAACTAATCTAAAATTTTATTTATTTATTTTTTGTGAAGAAGGTATTTAAAGAAAGGTGGGAGGTGATACAGCTTTGTGTGACGTTACCTGGTCCGATAAAACCTGAAAACATAGCTATGCCTTGTGAGAGCCTATTTCTACTCTCACATAGTTCTGACAAGCTACTTGCTTTTGCAGTCATTTGTAGGATGGGACCCTGAGTCTGTTTACATTATTATCCAGTAATGCTGCTGGATTAATGTGTCTGCATAGTTTGGGTATTGTAATCATGACTTAAATATAGCTCCTCACTGGGCAGGGTGAGGCAGCAGGTGGGAGGCTTGCAGTGCGGCCAAGAGGGTGACCGGGGAGAGGTGTCTGGCTCTGCAACACCTTCCAAAGCTTTCAGCAAACACCAAAAACCAGGGCAGGGCTGCTCTGCAAGCACAGAATTTAATTCCACTTAAATGGCAGTTAAAGGTGGCAGGCTACAACAGCTCTTGGGGTGGTTCGGGCGGGAAGCAGCTCACAGCAGGCGTGTAGCAGCACCACGAAGTGTTCATTAGAGTTGCTTTGGTCAAGAGCTGATAATGAGGGTTCATGGTGGCCTGGAAGACCTCCGAGGGCTGACAAGACTAGGCCCAGCTCAGTGCAGTGCGGCAGGCACACAGCAGCATTGCAGGGCAGTGATGCGGGCGTTGCAGTGGGGAGTGCTGCAGCAGAGCAGAAGTCTGCATGCAGTGTTGGTCTGGCAGCAGGTTGATTTGGTTAATGCTGTGTATTTACAAGGTGTCCGGCTTCTGAGGTCAGGAGGAGGGTTCCCATGGCGCTTTGCAGTGTTTGATGGAGCCTGGTGCTTTGGTGTGTGTGGAAGTGAAAGCAATGAGTTTTGTTCCTTGCTTACCAGCGTCATCACTGTGTCACACAACAGTATATCTCACCACTGGTGCCTTCAGGTGGGGCTTGGGCTCTGGCCTATAACTGGTTACACATATTTTCTTCAGGGTAATATGGTGTATTACTGCAGTGCTATGTAAGTCATTATTTGTAATACTGTACTGTGTGGAAAGAGGTAACCTTGATGAGTTTATTTCTGATTATGATTTGGGTGATGTCAGTAGTTCAGCTTCATCCACTCTACTTGACTCTCAAAACAGCTGTAATCTTGTCTCCTTTTGTTTTTCATAGTGCACTGATTTAACCTTGTGTCAGAATAAAATAAAAATTTGTTGAAAGGTTAGAGTTATATCTTGAAGACTGCCACAAAAAAAACCCCTAATTTTATACTTAATACAGTAATTCTAGAGGATGATGTCAATGAGGGCATAATTGAAATAATTTTTAGCTTTAGAAAGGCTTTAGAAATAAAACTTTACTTTGAGGTTTTTTGGTTTAATTATTGTCACATTAACTGCTTCCTTGCTTTGGTCACATGTGCAAATCTTGTACAAAGGGTGTTGTGTTTTGTTTTCACTCGATGTGAATTCAGTCTGTTCAAGCTGCAGTGTAAATGGATGGGATTCCTTTTGAACCAAACCTTGGCAAGAAAACCAGTGAGTATGCCTCAAAGCTGCTGTACAGAGAAGAAGGTATTAATTCGTCCAGGGTTTAAACATGCGTTTTCCTGGCACAAAATAGCCTGACAATCATTTGACATCAGCCATCCCACGGAGCAGCATAGGACAATGTCATTGTCCATTACAGCTGGTATCAGTTCAACTTTAAATTTAAATGTGCCAGCAAAAGAGTAAAGACAGACACCCTTCTGTTGCCTGCTGCACCTGTCTCCGTATGCATGTCTCCATATCGATGGAGTTTGGGCTCCACTAGTTTTTAACTTGGCATTTTCTTGGCCTATTGGGTATTTATTTCTTTGAATACAGCACAACAACTTTTCATGCCATTCTTCATAGCCCTTGGGAAATCAACCATGTGGCTTGGCTAAGGAAGGTAGTGTTGCCTTGGTGCATTTTTCCGTAGCAGTAGGTAATGGGTAGTCTATGTTAGTTAATAGTACTTGGACAGTTGTGGTTTTATGATGCACAGCCACTCAGGCTGGCTGGCTGTTATGCCAACGTTTGTTGGGGGTTTTTTGTTAGGGCTTGTTGTTGTTGTTTGTTTGGGTTTTGGTTAAATCCACAGCTTTCTCTTATCAGAAAGTGAAAATCACCACACATACTGATCTATATTCTTATTCATTGCCATCTCCTTGGCCTGACAGTATGGCATTAAACACATTATTAGTAAAAGAAGAACTAAAAAGGACAGGAGCAGGAGAACTGCTATGCTGACGTCCCTTCTGAAGACTCTGTTCAGCTGGCACAAGTGGGGCATGCATCTCCCCTCTTTCTCCTCCAGCTGGAGGCCAAAGGCTCAGCCTTTTTGAGTCAGCATGTTCTTTCTCCTTGCCAAGATTCAAAGAGTCAGAAATTGTGACACTTCCTTCATAGAACTGCAGTCCCCCTGTACCCTTAACTTACCACCTTACTCAGAGCTTGGACACCTCCAGCTGCCATTAGCTTTCAGAGATGATGCTCCAGGTTTTTTTTTTTAACATACAAGTTTGAAGAAAGCCACTAATGTCCACTAGAAATCCAGACAGCATCAGAAAGCCAATGCAGTTTCTCATATTCTATCTGTCCTCCCTTGTTCATTGTTTCTTGTTCCTTAACTGTTCCTTGTTGTTCTTTAACTCACTTCTGATTCCTGTTTCTAGTATCTTTTTCTTTCCTGTTGCTATGGTAAAATCCTGCCTAAAAAGGAAGAATTATAGTAGCAAGATCCACTGACCTACAAAATAATCAGAACATAGTTGCTCTATACAGACCTCTGCTTTTTATGTAACTGGTAGAAAAGCTGTAGTGGGAAAGGGAGATGGCCAAATGTACATGGATTTGAATTCAGTCAAAACTCCAGCACATTGACAAAATTGCTGCTTCTGATCAATGAATCTGTACAACTGGTTTCCTATACGCAGGAATTTTCTATGATTGCAATATTAAAAGTAGTGGACACTCAAACAAGCAGTCTTGGGGTTTTGTTTCTGGTAATAACCTTCCAGCTCTGATGTGAGTTTCTCCTGTATGTACGTGAATGTCATTGTTACAGTGTTGTATTACAGTGGTTCATCTTTGCTGGAGGCATGGTCATTTTCCAATGAACTGATTTGAAATGAAATGAAAACCAAACCATGAATTTTTTGGTTCACCTCCCCGACTATAAAAATGGTTGGTTTCATTAATGATTAATACAGCAGCTGGTAGTTCAAAGGAGATCTGGAAGAAAATAACTGCAGTGTCTTCCTCCTTCAGTAAATATACTGGCTTAACAGTTTTCTGTGCCCATACTACGTTACCTCAGTTTGCACGTTTGAATCTCAGCAGAGTGGATCTCTGCCTTCATATTGCTTCAAGTTCAGTAAGAATGCATTAGTTCCTAGTTGCATTAGATAATTTTTTTTTGCAATGTTATTATTACTTCCTGGTTTGCAGTTCCCTGTTATGTTACCAGTGGTTTTTAGAATACTTTCCTGTTTCAAATCAGTGAGCTATGTAAGATTTCCAGCATCTTCTTGCTCACGGCATGGTCACATCATTAGGAATCAAGTAGAAGTTCCCAACAATTTTGCATTTACATGGACATCACTTCTGGCCTGTTGTTTTGCTATCGATAAGTCCTTATTCTAGCATTAAACTGTTTAAAAATATGCATATATGTTATGGTCACAAAATGTTTACTCCTGTATTTACTCCACGGTGTTGGATTACGCTGTGCCTGGGCAGCTGACAAAACTCTAATGAACCAGTCTCTCCAAAGAACCAGAGGGGTGTTTTCAGACGAAGTGTTCACAGAATGTGATTAACTGCTTAGCACTCAAGAAATAAAAGTGCTTAAAAAAACCCAAAACAAACCCTACCACATAGCCTACCACAGTTGTGCATATGGCAAACAGTGGTAAGATGGTAAGAAATCTGGCAGCTTTTCCCCTTTAGTCTAGATGATAACTGTGAGCATATAATCTCTTCTAAATGGGCTGATTTATTTTTTTTTTATGTTAATAAATATACCACAGTCTCTGGAGCCTTGTGCAAATTTTCAAATAGCTATCTTTAAGTATAGGTACACTTTTTGCTCTATATTTGCTGTACAGTATTGTTGAATGCATATATAGTACACCAGTTCCCTCCCTGGCAGAGATGGAGCAGATGCGGAAGCTCATCTGTGCACAGTTACAGTGGATAATGCTTCCTGAGTTTATCATGAGGTTGTTTCCCCCGTGTATGTGATGATACCAACCAGCATGGCCCACTTGGCATTCAGCAGTCTGATCCTGGCCCAGAAGGTGCTTATTTATCCTGCTGTTTTTCAGGGCAGCAGAAGGAGCTGCTGCTCAGATGGTTGCACACCACCTCCTGCAAGGAGATCGCACCAAGCCAGATGTTGTGCTAATGCCAGAGGCCAGGAAGAGGATGAGAGAGGAAGGAGGAGGCAGGTCTTCCGCTCACATGAGCCCAGCAGAGTCCTAAGCCCTTGCCATAGCCATTTCTGAGACAGCAAGTGGGAGGGATGCTGGGGTATAAGCATGTGGTTCCACCACAGGACCCGAAATCCAGATCCAGCTGGTGTAGCTGCAAGGCTATCGGTGTTTGTAATTTTGGTTGGTAACACTCAATTCTCACTTGCTTTCACTGACCTGAGTGGATATGTGTTTCTTTCATTAGAGATCCGAGCTCAACTCATCGAGCAGCAGAAATGCCTGGAGCAGCAGACTGAAATGCGAGTGCAGCTTCTTCAGGATCTGCAGGATTTCTTCCGCAAGAAGTCAGAAATAGAGATGGAGTATTCTCGAAACCTGGAAAAATTGGCAGAGAGGTTCATGGCAAAAACAAGAAGTACAAAGGATCATCAGCAGTACAAGTAAGAGAGATTTTCTTCTCCCTCACCCCCATGTTAGCCATTACTGGAGTGCTATGTCACCCTTTGCTTCTGCTGGTTTTGAGTGCTGCTAGGTGGAGCCCAGGTTCAAAAGCACATTTAAAATTCCCACCCCTATTTAGCAGCATAGCAGTTCTCATTGCAGTTGAAAGAATCACAGAATGTTAGGGGTTGGAAGGGACCTCTGAAGATCATCGAGTCCTATCCCCCTCCCAGAGCAAGACAAAACTAGAGCAGATCATGCAGAAATGCATCCAGACAGGTCTTGAAAGTCTCCAGAGAAGGAGACTCCACTACCTCTCTGGGGAGTCTGTTCCAGTGCTCTACATCCCTTACAGTAAAGAAGTTCTTCCTCATGTTGAGGTGGAACTTCCCGTACTCTAGCTTGAATCCATTGCCCCTCATCCTATCACAAGGCATGAGTGAAAAGAGGTTACTCCTGCCTTCTTGATGCCCAGCCCTTATTTATAGACATTAATTAGATCCCCTCTCAGTCTTCTCTGCTCCATACTAAAAAGCCCCAGGTCTCTCAGCCTTTCCTCGTAAAGCAGGTGTTCTATGTTAATCATCCTCGTAGCCCTCCTTTGGACTCTCTCAAGTAGATCTCTGTCCCTGTTGAACTGGGGAGCCTGGAACTGAATGTAATATTCCAGGTGAGGTCTCACTAGGGCAGAGAATGGTACCTAAAAGGTACCTATCTTGAAGGTCTTTTCCGACCTGAGTAATTCTGTGATTCTGTGTTAAATTCTGTTTTGTTGATTTGACCCTTTGCAATTATTCATGTAAACTTCTGACAAGCGGTTTCAGTTTCTTAAGAGGTAAGCTGCACAAGTATTATACCTAACCTACCATATGGAATTTAAACCACTCAAAATACAGACAGTATCTAGAAAAAGTGCAGAGCCCCAAAAGCTTGAAAGCTGTGTGCTGATCCATTGCAGTGGAGCTGAAAGGATTTGACAGTGTCTGAAATGAAGGTCAACCACCATTACAAAAAAAAAAAAAAATAGAGGACAATAATTTTTTTGGGGAAAAAAAAAGGCATTAAAAAAAGAAAACTATTTTGATTTATTGTTGCATGTGAACCTGTGCTGCCTCTTGACCCCTCTTATTCCAGGAAGTGACAAAGATGTGAGTGTTATGCCTTGCTTACAATTTAATGTATCCTTTTCACAGCATAGTAACATCTGCAAAACAAAAGCGGTCAGGTAGTATCTGGCAAAAGGTGTACAGCATATTTTCTGAAGTGTTTCAAATGCTTACTTGCTGGCATAGTCTCCTCTGGTTATTTTCCTGACTTGAGCTGATTAATGAATGCATTTGCCTGTCTGTCTTATGCTTAGGGGTATAAAACAATATTTTGTGTTTGTAAAGCTGAAAAATAAATACCTTTCTCCACTGTCCAGTTAGTGTTGTGCTAGAGATACACAGATAGAGCTTTTGTTTCAGGACAAAAGTCTTTTCTGAACACATCTGGCAAAGGAAAGGTTAATCCAAATACAGTTTGCACAGTTCAAAGGACAGTAATATATATTTCTTAAAATCCAGTTAACTGACTCAATGATTCTCTGAACTAACCAACATGTGCATATGTCACCACTTCAGAGCAAGCCCTGGCTTCTATTCAGCTTGTGGCAAAATCTTTTTGCCCTTGTACATACAAACATCTTTCCTCATTCTTAAATGTGTTAAATCCATACTGGCAGATGAGCACAGGGGTTATGATTGGCGTCCTGCCTTTGGCTTTGTTCTGCAGTTTCTGCTTTGAGAAGAGGTTGTAGCAAAAGTCACTTTAACTGGTGGTTCCCTGTGCTATTCCCACCATTCCCCCCAAAACAGGCAGGAAGCTCTGTGGGATTGGCTCTGGGACATGCAGGAGCAGTAAGGACCGAGTAATATCAGCATGGCCCTTCAGGGGTGCTCATCTTGGTTGACCTGGCTGATAAAACCTTGACTTTCCTCACTGTCAGTGACACTGTTAAGATGTCTGTCTGAAACAAAATGGGGAGTTTTCGTTAACTGACTTCCAATTCGTAGCTAAACAAAGCACTGGTGATTAAGAAAAGGCTTTTGGGCTGTTGATCATTCACTGTTGCTTTGATTCTGAGGGTGAAAGCTAAAGGTAGACAATTAGAAGAGGAATTAAAGGACATGTGTCTCACAGAACAGTTAATTATTAGAACAATTTATGAAGAGTTGAAGGAGTTTCTCACTCAATTCATCACCAACTCTGTTCTGTCTTCACATTCTTGATCATTTGGACTGTAGGAGAATCTCTGCACAAGGGGAAAAAAAAAATCAAACCAAACCAAAACAGAGCAGCAAATTTATAGAGCAGTTAGTTGCAAGGTAAATTTGAAATTAAAATTTCAGTAAAATCGTAAGGCAAATTTTAGACACAGTTTTTTATTGTCTGTGAACCAGTTGTTGACGTACACGTATTTTTTATTTTGCTTTGTGTAAAAAAGAAATGAGAAGTCATCTGTGATTTCACTTTTATGATATTAAAAGGTTGGAGTGGGCCTACAATGCAAAAAGTCTGTCAAAGGAAATTCAGAACAGGACAGCTGTGGAAAAAGTCCAGTCTGCTGTTTGTCTTGTAATTGAACCATCTGAGACTGGCAGTAGCAGTGTATTTATGAATGCTGTGAATTTATGAATGCTGATCACAGAATATGTATGCTTGTGACATTTCCTTCTACTTTTATGGCAGTTACACAAATCCATTGCAGTGAAACAGCTACACCTGCAATTTTGCTCATGAAGGATTTGGGATGCACTTGCAGTGCTTGCTTGTTTCTAATGTCAAAAATTAATTACTGTTACTCTTTCAGCAGTGACCTTTATTGATTTTGTATATTTACATGTACTCCATCTGTGAGCACCCATAAGCTTTGTGGCAAGGGTTGTTTTTATACTCTCAGGTGGTTTGCAATGTTCTGAATTCTTATACTTTTTCTATATCTTTGGGTCCATGCCACATGAGATTTGTAGAATGTGTTGTAAAAGTGATCTGAAGCTTGCCTAACCAAGTTATTCCAAGAATGGATTGGCAGACTCTTCAGAAGCAGCCGTTTTTACATAACAAGTCATGTGTCAATGTCAGAGAGCTGTTTGTGTTAATAATATAACTTTTTCATTTCTATACATAATACATGTATGTATCTCCTCCTTAGGAAAGACCAGAACCTCTTGTCGCCAGTGAATTGCTGGTACTTACTCCTGAACCAAGTGAGAAGAGAAAGCAAAGACCACGCAACGTTGAGCGATATCTACCTGAACAACGTGATCATGCGGTTCCTGCAGATAAGCGAAGACTCCACCAGAATGTTCAAGAAGGTAATGCCTCTCCTGCAGTCCTCCAGCTGGGCTTGTAAGATGCTTGAGAGAGGCAGAAGTGTCCTGACGGTAGCATTTGAGGAGCAGATTCAACACACGTAGCATTAAATCCATTTTAGCACACGTATAAATTCTTCATGACTGTTCTCGTGGACTGTTCTTAGTGCTGAAATGCCTGGGAACCTGCTGTATGTGCTGGTGACCTTAAGAGCTGAATCACAAATATCCAAAAGGCAGGGAAAAAAGCCTTTTCTTCTCTCAAAAACACCCTTGTCTACCCATGCAGAAAGGAAACAGTTTTCACTCAGGATTCCCAAAATAGTCATGCAGTATTAATGAATTATTTGTAAAAACAGTATTTCATTGTAACTCTTATCATGAGAGAAGTGAATTCAAGCCACAGTAAGGGTGTGCCTTGTAGTGCCTTGGCTTAAGGATGGCTGTGTATGCTGCGATTCTAGTAAAAGTTTTTCCTTCCCAATATTAAATGTGACCATACCCTTTCAATAACATAACTATTTCTATTGGATCATTTAAGCATTGTCTCTGTTTGTCCTTGTTGCATACCCATTATGTGTTTTCGTAACACATACAATGTGTAAATCCCTCTTGTGCTAAGCAAGCCCTCTAGGCAGCCTTACTTTGAGATGTACGTAATGTGTTTGTAGTCATTGTTGTTATAACATTCTGAAATAAAAATAGATTATAAATGCATATCCATCAGTCACAGTGGGGTGCTGGTAGGCAAGCGTCATACAAAAAAGAGTTCAGAAAAAACAAAGGTTAAAGAATGTAGGGTGTGTGACTCAATGATGGCAAAGGTACCAGACTAATGTTTTCAGACTAGGGAATTGATTTCACAAATACCTGACCGCAGCACTAGGTAGATAACAATGAGGTGGAGAAAAGAATCATTTAGGGAGCACATAGGTTGTGCTTGGAGGAAAAAAAGTAAAAACATGAATCAAATTAATGTGTGCACATTAAAACCTCTAGCAGGAGCAGTGCTGAAATTTATAGTTTCTCAATCAGTAATGGTCTGTTCATATAATATGTCCGATGCATAAAACTGTAGTTCACAATCCACTAAACTTACTAATAAGGAAGATTATTACAGAAGTTGAAAAGATAATGGGAAAAGTAATTAGACCATGCCACAATAATGTCTATGTGGAGACATCTCAGACTTGCTTGGACCAGTAGAAATTTTCCAGTATTGAATCTGGAGTTTTTTCCGTTGTTTATGTCATATCACAGAAATCTCTTCTTCACTAGGTGTGCATTATTAGACTAGCCTGTTTGGTTTCAGTGTAGTTCAGTTCTTTAGCACTGGAAATCTTGTTTTTCCTTCCCTTCTCTACAGATGATTTGTACAAAAATATCTAGATCAAGTTTTCTGTGGAGAAGTGTGTGTCCTTCATTATTCTCTCATAACTTATTAATGAAGATTGCTGCAGCTTATCTCTCAGAAAGAACAAAATATGTGGACATTTTCAGTGCATTAACAGGAGGCATAATGTCCTATCTTCGTGACAGAAGCATGTCTTTCCTCCATGTGTCCAGGAACGTGCAACATTTCAAATTTTCTCTTTCTAGCATAGCTTCTTGAGGAAGAGCAAGTGGCTGCTCTTGCTTTATTATTTCTAACTTGAATCGTCTACAGGGGAAATAGAAAGGATATTGAGGAAGTCCTGCTGTCCATAACCTGAAGCTCACAATTAGTGGATCCCAGATTCTCAACAGCTCTATCTTACCTTCCAGCGGGGTTTGCCAGCTGACACTGAGCATGATAGTGTCACATCAAACAGCTGTTAGCTGACATGGAGCATGGGCAGAGTGAGTTCACCAAAGGCTGTGCAAAGAGATCTGAGCCAGACTGGTAATGTGAGGAGAAGGGTGGCAGGAAGACACAGGGCACTTTGGCATGGTATAAGTCAGCTTCATGGGCATGTGACCTGAATGTGGCAGTGGTTGTTCAACAGTATTGATTCTGAGCACACATTTTTAGGGCAGTCTGTCAGGAATCAATAATTATTGGAGAATGTTGATATTTCCACTGAGTCCCAATGTGCACAGTTCTTGTTGTGGTGCTTGCTAGAGTATTGGTGATTTATTTGCAGCTAATTCCCAGCTGTACAGCAGATTACACCTGTATATAATGTATATGATATATATATTATATGATAGACATTATATCATATACTGAATGGTGATGAAATTCCAATTTCTCTTCTGCAAAAAAGGAAGGGAGTTATAAAATGAGGTGAACAACTTTGAATGGAGAGAAAAAACAGACCTGTGGTGGAGGTGAAGTTGTCAGCAGATCATCTTGCTTTATTAATGAAGAACGTAAACTGTCTACATCTGTGTTTAGTCCAAATGGGCAGCTTCAACCATCGTGGTCTTTGAAGGTCCCCTCCAACACAAACCATTCTATGATTCTGTGATAATTTCTGTCAGATGTGAATGAGCAGTCTAACTTAAGGTATATCACAGACTGTCTCAGAACTACATAACAGATGTCCACCAGGCAACTGAAAGAAATTAGGTGCAAAACACCTGTCCTGTACTATAGTTCCCCTTGCAGGAAAGAGGTCACAGGAGCAAAGAGGAGGTGCACTTAGAATGAGAAAGATGATATCCAACACTCTGCTCCATCAAAATTATGTTCTCCCTATAGAAAATGGTGTGGAATTTATTGCAGATCAGTAAACATCAAATAGAGTTTTTAACCAATTTCTGTCACTTTCTGTAGGTTACTTTTGAGAAAGTCTGGATTTAGAATGAAATTCTGCTGGAGAAAATATAATCGGTCTCAATGGATGTCATCCCTACAAACGCTTATGGGATTTGTTCGCTGTTCACAAATTTCAGGTTAAAGTAGAGACAGCCATATTGTGCAGATACTTCTACACTGGAGTCGGATCACACTGTTCCTGAAATATGTACTGTCTCTCTCATGAGTAATTAAATAATAAGAACAGTAGCAATGTGAAGCTTTTTAAAAAAAAAGACCAACAAGTACATGCTTGATGTCTTACAGCAGTCCATGGTCAACAGCAGGAACTATGCCTGTCTAACTGTCTGTACTTCATTGGCTCTCACAGTATTGCACATAGGAGCACTGAATGGCTGAGTAATTTCTAAATACCAGCTAATCAAACTTCTCTATATTCAATAATTAGATCATTTAGTTATATATCTTCCAGTTTATTAACCTAATAGTTTTATGCATCGCTATTATTATCCTGTTTTAGTTCTTTGGTCTTGCATCAGCAGCTTTTGCATCTTTGGAGGTGCTTTAGTTCCATTTCCAAGTCTGGAGAGTAAGTACACTGAGTCTATGATCAGAACAGATCTCCATTGTTCTCCTCTGAACCCCCAGTCTGCCTGTTGCAGAAAAAGAAAGTGTCTCAGTGCTTACCAGTAGAGTATTAGTTTGTTCCCTCTCCTGCTGATGTCTCCTGTGTGGAATACAGCACAAAGCCATGAGTCTATAGCAACTCTAGTCCTTCTGTAAAATGTGTGTGAAGTACCCAATGTTGGTTTATATGAAATGTAGTGATGATGGGTGTCTGTACCCCTTTGTACCTTGCCCTTGTCTCACTCTCTTCTTCCTCATTCTGGTTCTTCCTTTTGTATGCATCTATACATCTGTCTCAACATTTGGATTGCTCTGGTGAAATGCTCCCTATTGCTTTTACCTTAAATGTTCTGATGGGTCAGGAATATTCTATGCAGGTACATGACTGTACATGGCTTTCCTGTCTAGGCCGGCCCACTTAACATGTAGGTATTCATTATTTTTGTTCTGCCGGGAGCTCTTTGACACTCTTTTATTCCAGGGGTCAGGAACCAGCATCTCTTTAAATTTACTAAATGCAGGACAAAGATAGGATCTAGTTCAGAGATTTTGTGACATTTATCTGATTATATTATGTCAGGCCTCATACTTCGGACAGGCACTTAAGCTCTTCTTTTTAGTTGCTGGCATATAAAAGCAGTACAGATTGCTGCTCATGCCTGGCCTTCATGCTGCACATAAAATTACAAACATAAAGTAGCAGAGTTCAAACCTTGCATGCTTGCATGTTTCTTCAGGCAGATGGGGTAGATGGCCTCATGGGGACAATTAAAGAATAAAGTAATAAGGAAAAATGTCAAGCAGAAGGGAAAAGTATTATGCAGAACATTTCATGCAGTGATTCTGGTTACCCCAGCATTAATAATCAACTGCATAAACACATACCCACAAAATCCTTAAGCAGATTTGTATATTTATAATTTATAAACATGTATTTTCTTTGGACAGAAACCATAACTAGCTGAGATGAACATATCTTCCAGTGTTTACAGTAAAAGATGCTGGAGAAGCCAAGCACAATAAATATTTTAGTTCCATAATCTGGCTATTAACAAGGAATGTGACTACCTGCCAAATCTATTTGACATTGTAAAGATCGTGGCATATAGAGAGGGATTTTGCTTCAGTTTCTTAAACATTTTAAGGTTTAAAAGGATGGCAAAGCTATTTGTTGCTATAGACCAGCAAATATGGGACAAAATTTTACTATGGGTTGGTTGTCTCAGTGTCCCCACAGCTCATGAAAGCTCCTTAAAAGAAGTGTTTGCACATCACTTCCCCGGGGACTGGCAGCAGACTAATTTAAAAGTAATAGTCACAGAATATTTTCCCTAAATGATGTAACTGAGAATAGCATTGTGTGTGCTAAGTACAGACCCCAAAGAATTCCAGGAATAACTGAACTGACTCTTAATTTTCAGTAAAAAAAAAAACCCAGAAGAGTAAAGTTTGAGTGCCCAATTATGCTCTGACTGAAATGGATGGAAAAATTCTAACTGACTTCAATGAAAGGACATTAGTGTGTGATAAAATTTTAAGTTTCTCAGACATTAATCTATAAATAAAAATCTTGATGACATCAGTAGGGCCACTGATGTGTTGAAAGTTGAGCACATACTGAAAGAGTGGTTCAGGTGCACTTGTCTGTTGCATGGGCATGATGTATCCTACTATCAGGTGAAAAAAATATACTACTGTCTCTTAATGCTTTGAACCAGATTAGTAACATATATATTATTTTTTAGCAAGAGTTTGCATGTGCTATAACATTTTTATTATGTTCTTTGTTCTTCTGATTAATAGATGCTAGCACATTTCTCTAGGACACAGTGAATAAAGAAGCACCTCCGTGATTGTTTGTCATGTCTTAACTGCCTGATTAGAGCTATCAGCTCAGTTCCAGGAAAATGTGTGCTGCATCTTACATTCTATTGTTTGGCTACTCTGAGGATACTCTCCTAGAAGAGCACATGGTTCAAACATGCTGAACTACTGCAGGAAATAAGTAGCCTAAAAGAGAAACAGGAGAGCCATTAACCACTGAAAATAAATGCACTTCTTATCTGGGGCTCTAATGCACTATATATTACGCACTAAAAGCTGTATCACTTTGCACTCAAGTCACTATGTCTTGATCTTAAATGCTAATGTAAAATGTGTTGGTTCTTGAAAATAAATCCGTTTTCTACTGCTACAGCTAACCAAATTTCCTGATCTTTATTGGACAATTCCTACAAATTCTTTCATCAGAAAAAGGCAGCAGCTGACACGTTATCCATCACTACAGGCACCCTCTATGGGTTGGAGTCCCCAAATGAACTGGTGGAAGGATGACTCAGCTGTGGTCATGTGACATTGCTAGACTGTCACTTCCTAATTTTACTCTTTTTGCTGATCACCTCCCTCTCTTTTTGCTTCCCATTTTAAAGCTTATTGTTCTTGCCTAAAACAATCTCCCTCTTTCATCTACTGTGATCTCTTCCATTCACTTTCAAATTTACCTTTGATCAGTGTGTTGCCTGGAGAAGATTGTGTGCATGGTGGTCTTCATATCCTTCATGCTGAACCACTTATGCTTCAGTACTGGACAAAGCTCTACAAGAGCAAAGAGGAGAAATGGGTCCTAGTAAATAGTGATCATTTCCCAAATCCTCAACCCATCTGGTGTCTGCATTAAGGTATAACAAGAGCAGAAGATGAGGGTGTGTCTTTCAGTGAGCTGCTGTGTGCTTTGCTTACAATCAAATCTGCAAAGGGTAGAGAGAAGATTGATTTAGGGTTTTCTATCTCGCCTTCTCAAGCGAAGTTTTGCACTGCCAGGTTAAGGCATGCTGCCTTGGAATCACCATTGCTGTATTTCAGGCTTGAGTTGTCAACAGCTTTGAGATGGCAGTGACCAATAGCCAAAAGGGTAAATTGCTTGAAGCTGGAGATCATCTACAGTTTTTTTTCCCACACGTGTATGCTTTCATCTTCCAGTGTTAATGTCAACTATCTTATTTGTATGTTTTGTCCTTCTTTCTGATAAAGTCATTTAAAAACCAGACCTCTCATATTCAGAACTATAGAAACAGCTATTCAAGAGAAAACAGATGGCCTCCACTTCTTGGAGCTTTGAGGAGATGTATAAGCTGTGTCAGAGCTGTGCTGCTGACTTTTAAAGGCAGGGTGCCAATGTAAAGCAATGAAAAGCAATTCAGAATTTTTGCTAAAGCTTTTACTGTGTTTCCCTACAGCAGCTTGCAAATCTGCAAGCCTTTTCCAATTCTTTACAAGCACTCTGTGCACTGTTATGCATGTGAATTTTTCTCCTTAATATTAGATGAGAATAATCTCATATTTGCAAAGAAATGGAAGTAGTAAACCTTATATTCTAGCTACTTCGGCAAGAGAGCATACCTCATGAAAAATACCAAGCTTTGAAAAGTATAAGCAATAAGGGAATTTTCATATTATAGTTCTGTATAAGTCAGCGTCAGAGCATCTGTCTCACTGTGCCTTAGACACTACAGCTAATGACCTTGGGAATACAAGAATTTCACTAAAGTTTTTTTTAATGTATAATTCTAGTTTTTTGTTGGTTAAAAATCATCTTGTATATAAGGATTGGACTGAATACAGATAAGTGATATGACACTTTTCTTAAAATACTGCCCAGAGTTAGGAGTATCACAGTAGGAGTGGGAGAAAAAAGAAATCATTTTCTTCCCAGCTACTGTATGTGTCTGTCTCATCCTCCTGGAAGACGCACTGGGTGGGATGTGTGGTGTGGTTCCTCCTTGTACATGGGTGTTGCACTGGAAATTCTCATTCAGAAACCATTATTCCTGCAGGTGTTTTAGTCATGGCCAAGTATGTGTTAGCGGCTTTGGAGATGAGTTGTCCCTGAGGGTTTTCCTTTGGCTTCTATACAAATATAAAGTACTTCTCATAGCTGAGGCTGTTATCTAGCATGAAGTTGGAGTTTTCAGAAGCAGGGCTAATTATCAATTTATTCGCAGAAGAAAAAGCTGACATTTCCAGCATGAATGTTACAATGCTGAACCTCACAGAAGAAATTTAGCCAGGCTGTTTGCCAAGCCCCGTAGCTCTATTCTGTAGCTGTTTTCCAAAGGCTGTGGTACAAATGCCTTCAACTCTTGCACAGTTGCCACAATTTTCATCTGATTGAACTGCTATGGACAACTAACAAAGGAATATATTTGAATGAGACTCCAATTAAATGCTCTTATGTTGACATACTTGCTTTCATTAATAGCTACTGCTAAGCATTTCTTTTTTTTCTGTGTCAGAATGAAAGTAAAGACACTGTCCAGAAAAGCTAAACAAAGCTGTTTCAGCAGCCCACTCTGTGGAATACTATGCAGTTGGATATCTGTTTCAAAGAGGTGCCACAATTATTTCTTGCGTAAATATTTAGATAGTTGTATGTGCTGAGAGACAAAGACTATTCTAGATGTGGAATTGGGTGGGATGTCCCTCTAGAATATCACATTCCACATGGTTTAGTTTTTGTATATATCATAGCAGTTACAAAACACTACACAGTTTGTTCCGCTAAAAAGGCTTATAACCTTAATCCTGAACGTGTCCCTTTCTCTTGGCACCTAATTTCCTGATGCTTCATGGGAAAATCACTCAAATTACTTCTGGGTTTCCTTTTAGAAGTATTGTGTCCAGATGTTATCCATCTACCTCTGCATCCCTGAATTATTATTTTTAGTGCATTGTAATTCTGTCAGAACGGTGTCTTTGCAAGCAACATTGTATTCAGTATTTTTGGATAAACAATGAGTATGAGTATCAAGAGGCAAACGTATGTTTCAGTATTTGTATGCTTTTTTCTAATGATTTCTTTTTAATTACAGAGCAAAGAGATTGCATTTCAGCTTCATGAAGACTTAATGAAAGTCCTTAACGAGCTTTACACAGTAAGTACAGTTGCTTAGTTAGTTTATCTTACACAAATTCCATATTGAACTTCTTCTACAAGCTTTAAGTGTCCTTTTATCTAGCAAGTTACTCCCCAGTGTAGATGCTTATTTTTGTCTCTTTACACAAGTCTAAACTATCTCTTTTGGAAAGACTACTCACTTGTTTACGATACATATGCTAATGCTTTCAGGATTAATCTTCACTTTCAACCCTTTTTCCCCCCAGACTATGCTATGCCAGTTTATTAAAAGTTTTGTTGGTTATTAATGAGGCGTTTCTACTCAGAGCTTACCAGAGCAAAGCTTTTTCCTTATCCTCCTTGATTTGGCTATGCTGTCATTTGCTTGGTTTGACTCATGGACTACAGTCAGTAAAAAACAATAAAAGTTACTTACACTCCCTCTCCTCTCCCTGGCTGGGATAAGTAAATAATGAAAAGAAAAACAGAACAATAGAGGGCTGTGTAGGCTTTCCATACCAGTCACTGAGGTCGAGAAAAATACTCTTAAGTATTCTGGCAAGCTGCTGCTAACCTGCCAGAAAATCTCAGAGAAAGTCCATCTGAACTTATTTTCCTCTTTGAAACTCATGTACACAACTTTTTACTAGAGGATGAGATCTTGTCTGCTTGAAAAACATTTCCCAAAATATTTTTGAGGGAATATGTTCTGAGAAAGAACAAAACAAGAACTGCTCTTTGTTTTAACATAACTATACACCAAAGTGGAATTGGTGACATCCACCTCTTACAAAAGTCTGTTGATTCCCGATGGTTGAGGAAGTTGTACAGCAAATTCTCCCTTCTGTCTGGAAGAACTGAAACATCTACGCTCCAGAACCCTGCATAACACTCTCTAGACTGCTCCCTTCTTTATACTAAAGATTTATGAGACCAAAATTTGTGATTTTGAGGAAGTTTGGGAAGATATCAGAGACCATCTCTCCTTGGGGAGAGATCAGTCAAGCATTACTTTTGTGCATCTTGTCTGGTTTTCTTTTGACCTAGGGTAAATTGTGCACCCATCAGTGTGTTCCAGTTGTAGTCACTTGAAGGTTTGAGGAACATTTGAACTCGAGAACAATTTAGGTGGCAAAAAAAAAAAGATCCAAAGAAATTTAGACCTGTCTCATTGTCTTGGGTTTTTTTGGACTCTAGTTGTGGATGCAGATTCCTAAAACCTACCTAAACCTTTTGTTTGTTTCATAGAATCATAGAATTGTCAGGGCTGGAAGGGACCTCAAAGATCATCTAGTTTGAACCCCCCTTCCATGGGCAGGGACACCTCCCAATAGATCAGGTTGCTTCGAGCCCCATCCAGCTTGTTTGATTGATTGATTTTTGTGGGATTTTTTTGTTTGGGGTTTTTTTGAGGGCTTTTCTTTAGGGTTTGGGGTTTTTTTCTGAAATCACCACCCATTTTGTAGGGTGCAATAGTACAAAACTGTGTTGGCTGGGGCCTGTAGTCAGTGAAGTATGCTGGGATCAGCTTCTGCCAAGTAGTGATAGCCGCAGACAGTTCACACAGCTGCAGGGGATCAGGGCCTGTAGGAGCCATTGCACAAGTGGGGATTCAGTGGTGAGTAGGCCCTGAAGATACGGTCTTGTTTCAATTAAACAGTTGCATAACTCCAGTGCCTGGTGAGGTGCTGGATTAGTGCCCGTGCTCCCAGGGTAGGAAAACAGTGAAGCATGTGCAGAAATACTTTGCTGAATCACCCGTGCAAATCTGCAGCACTTGATTGTTATATTTTCACTGTCTTTCTTGACACTAGTGTGATTCCCACCAATAACTACAGATTTATTCAGGTATTAACCTCAATGTTATGGCTTCCAGAGAATGCTAGTTCTTTTCTCAGCATTTAAGACTTGTGTAAAATAGGAAGATTTTTGAAGATAGTAGAGTACACAGCATGTGCACAATTTGAATTAGGCTACTGCTGCAAAATGGTTTCTTGGAATGGAATTTACTTCGCCTAATTTCCAGGCATCTTTAGTGGAGGTACAAATATCTTAGCTTGCCATCTGTGTTCCAGTTATAGTCACTGGAAATCTAATATGGAGAGATTGGACCTCTTTGATCAGATGCAAGCATCTGCTTCAGATGAAATGATCTACACTGTTAACACTGTTGTCCAGCTTTTCATTGATTGCAAAGTAAATGGTCAGATATAGATGCCCATATTTAGCCAGATACAACCCATACTTCGTAAGGTGGCAATATGGTGCAGAGTAACATCTGTTCCATTGACTGCATCTTCAGAATGATCATCAGCATGTCTGCCTAATATATGTGCTTGTGTACATAAAGGTAGAAGGATATCTGGACACGTGAAACCTCATGCATAGGTTTTTCATTCTGTGTGACATTTACTGTTTACAGAACAAGAGTGCAGTGGCCTTACCAAAACAAGTATCTACAGTTTTAAAATCTGGGTGGTATGTTTCTCAGTCACTTACAAAAAGGAGAAATCATCTTCCTCTTTGCCCCATGATTTATGGAAAGGAAAAAAAGTAAATTCAGTCTTACTATTGTGAGATAATTAATTTCAAGTCAGTGAATAATACACTAATGTTGAAGTCTCTCCCTATTACTCAATTCTGGTTGTTTTTTTTTTTAAGGGAATGGTATGTTTATGGAGTATAACTGTTAAAATGTGAAGCCCTATTGGAGTTTAAATACCTCTAAAGCCTTTGAGTGAAGGGAAAGTATTGGAGCTTTTAATGAACTGAGGTTATGTATGAAGCAGCGTTTAATAATCTCTTTACTTCTTATCATGATTCCTTATCTTACAAGAAAGGTTTGTAAATTAAGGTCACCCTCCAGAAATAAAAAGCAAACAGTCATGCATAAAAGTGTGTTGAAGAGAATGAGAGAAGGAAACTAACATCACTAAAAACTAAAACAGTAGAAGATGTTTGTGCCGAAGCACAGCGGGTGTATAGCCAAGTTAAAGAAATTGCATCTTTTATTTGTTACTCCTTCAACTTCAGATGTGAGAAGTTGGTTCCTTAGGCAGACGTATTCAGGCACATACAGTAGCTCTGCAGCTCCACAGTAACTCTTCCAAGGAAACATGTTGTTGTGAGGGAAACAAAGTTTAAGGCATTGCTTGAGTGGATTTCCCTACACTGTGGGGTCAGGGGCTGGATTAAATGGTTGTTTCAAAGCCAAATGATGAAAGCCAAATGATGAGAGACTACCCACCCATCTCTTCAGCACACCTGCTTTCAGACTTCTCAAGCCCCAGGTATCTTGTACCCAGTTTATCTAGAATATGCAGAATAAATGGGATATTGAAAGGAATTGCTACTGATTTGGTCCAAATATTTCAATGGACATATTCTAACATAGTCTACTAAGTATCAGAATAACAACTGACTTTTCTTCAGGTGACAGTGCTGTATCAGGTGTCCAGTTTGTGTATCATAGCGGGTGCCAGAAAAAAAGATTACTTTGGGACCCATCTCTGAAAATGCACTTCTCCGTCAGAAAATAATTTTTAACTTGTTCACAGGGCCAGATGTAAAAACCTGGTGTAATTAGGGAGTTGTGTCCATTGGTTTTGACGTTTTTAGATCAAACAAGTGAATAAGCAGTGCTGTAGATTTTGCAAAGAAGAATTTGTAAGAGAAGAAAGTAAGAAATCGCTGAGGAATTGAAGAGACACTGTCCACTAAGAATGGATTTTCAATTAAAAAAACTTTCTGCTCAAGTATGTTTTTTAACTTGTGAAAGTTTGAGCCTATGCCTTTAGAGAGAGAGAGAGAGACTAGAAAGCATTCTGGCTGCTTATTTAATGCAGAAAAGCTCAGAATTACAATGAAATGTCAAAAAAAAAAAAAAGAAAAAAAGAAAAAATCAAACATTAAGGAGTATTTGGAGCTCAAATACCTTGTATTATCAGATCAAATACTGGAATATGCGAGTAACATCTGAGTGATTTGGAATGGTAGGAAATGGAAAGTAGGCAGTGTCTTTTCTTGCAGTGGCGGGAGATCTCCACTCAATTCAGTTAGGGTTGAGGACGTATTCATAAATGACCTCTAAAGGAGTTGTGGGGGATCAATGAGATGAAAAGCTTGCTAAAAATACAGAGCTGTTCCAGTAACTTATTAGATGAGGGTGAATGGTGGAGAAAAGCGATGCACATCACAACAGTACATCTTCATGCCTCCCACTTGGCTTTCCAAATTACTTCTACTGGCATCACACTTTTCACAGGCAATACAAATGTGAGGCTTTCAGAAAAATGATATAGAGAGAGTCCAAAACAAACAGTTTAATGCTAAATAAGACAGAGCTGCTGTGCCACTTGCATTTTCCATTGCTTTATCTTAGTCTTTAGAAATCTTGGCTGTTCAATTTCTCAAGGTAGTTCTGCCAGATTTTCTTTTTTTCATTGCTGAAAGAACACAGAATCTGTATTCTCTATATAAAAGTTAAGTCCAATTTACTGTAGCACACCAGAGATCTGAGAAGGTGAAATCAGTAATTCTGTACTGATAGTAATATATCAGTGACAATTCCTGGAACCACATCAGAGATTGGTTTGGAAGTGAACAGGATGCTGAAAACAACTAATACTGAGCCTACTTAACTGCTAGAGGTCACTGATTTAGTAAAATTGGAGTAAGATTTTATTTATTTCTTGGGGAGAGTACTAGCTAACCTGATTTAATGAATCCCTTGCAAATCCACCTTCTGATAAGAACACACAACTTAGCAGAGACAATTCAAGAAAACATGGTAATTGCAACAGGGATGAACTACAGTTCCATTAAATGCCTATTTCCTGTGAAACATTATGAAAAAAGAAGAAATGAAACACTGTGAAAAAGAAATATGCATGTGGAAAAGGAAAGCCAATGCCTCACTACAGGAACGTTTCTCTCTTGGTAGCCTACAGAAGTTCAGCACTAATTACTGCCTTGTTGATGGGTTTGCCCAGATAACAAGTGTGGGTTTAAATTAAATAATTATCTAAGGATATACTCTAATGTGCCCTTCCCTGTGATAAGTGCTATCTTCTGCCCAGAGCTTACTTGCTGAGCTCTTATGAATGATGCTGAAAATTTGGCACACAAAATGAGACGTTTATATCACTAAGTGAACAGTCTGTCACCTACAAGTGGGAGAGTACATAGTTTGGGTAGCATAAGCTTTTTCATCTGCTTGTGGTGTGACTTAGTTGATGGAAATATATATTTTACATCACTGGATCTGCAGAATAAACCTGCTAAATTAATAGGAGATAAACTCACCATTTAATTGTAGAAAGGGGCTAGGATGCATTTAACAATGCTTGTTCACTACAGTAGAGAAGTGCAGCATATGTCATGACAGTTCAGCATCTGCAAAATTATGACCTTACTCTCTCTTTTCAGTGCATACTTGGTGGCTGATCAATAAGCACTTTGGGGACTAATTAAAGTCAGTTCTGTGATGGATACTCTCACAGGATAGTCTATCATTCAACAGTTTGGTGGACATTTAAGAAGCGGTGTTGCTTATTGCATCGGAGTATTGTCGTTTGTATAACAGATCTATGGATCTGTTACATATTCACAGATCAGGGATCAGACTTCTTCAAGCAGTCAGTCTGCTTCCAAGAATTAGGCAAACCTGTTACTGTCTTTTACAGTACCTAACAGCTTTTTTAAAACTCCATGGAAAAAAGATAGTATAATGTTAAGGGAGAGAGTCATATATGCAACTTAGCGTGCAAATTCTAAGCTGATTTGTTGAGGAAGCATGCACTGAAATACTTGGAAGCCAACTCCCTAGCTTGTTCCCATTTATTTTCCATATGTGTCTGTCTAATGGTTGCTGCTGCAATATCAGCTCTTAAAAAACACTGACAAATCATGAAAAAGGCTGCAGCTGTCAGCTTTCCCCAGAGGTTTGCAAAATAATGATGTCACTAACGCATGAGATAAGCAATGCTGTCAACATAACAAACTGGACAGGAGTCAAACGCATAGGCTAATGACTGCTCTCTACATAGCCTTGTATTAAGTTCTAAACCAGCATGGCTTGGGTAGGACAGACATGTAGTTGTCCACTCCTGAGTATACTGCCAAAGGGAGGGCTTCTTTTTCTATTTCAGTTATCTTAGAAATAATTTGTACCAAGAACTCTTGCTGAGTTTGTTACGAGTACATGGATTTTAAGTAGACTTCTTGGTTCTCCATAGACTGTGAGCTCCACGTCCTCACGCAAAATTTAACTTCCGATCCGCGTATAGTGGAACAGTCTGGATCTGGTAGCATGTGCTGCGAGTGGGCAGTGAGAGGAAGAAATACCCTTTGGTGATGTAAGGTTACCAGAGTCAACATGGAGACATCTGAACCTCTTGGTGAGAGCTGGTAGCGATACACTTCACTTAACAAGGAGGCAAGGTGAAATGTCACAGCCGCTGCAGAAGGACATTTATGCCTAGTCTACTGGGCTACATGGCACTCAGAAAAAATGCTTCAAAAACTTCAGTGCTCAGTGCTTTTGTCAAGCAGAACATACCCTTGCTTCACCACTTAAGTCAAATGCTTTGTGATGTGCAGGTAGGAAACTGAGACTTTATTATTGTTCCCTCTTTGCAAGCAGAAAAACTGAGACAGTACAAAAGAAAAGAACTTTCCTAAGTGATAAGACATGTGAGTTAGCCTTGTTGCACCAACTAAAAAGCCTCTGGAGCTAACACGGAACAAAAGATAAAAAAATAAAAGCAAACATCTGTAGACTTCTGTAAAGAAGTACTCCAAAAATTGAATAAAAACTCCAAAAGAGAAGTGCACAACCTTAGTTTTATTTTCATCTTACCATCATTTTTGATAGAGCCATATCACTTTCTGTGCTTCTTAGGTTTGTTTTATAAATCATTTCTTTAAGAAGTCCATTACTTCTCTTTTCAGTAATTCTTTCCATGTGGTCATACAAGTTAGACTCCCTGGGTACAGATTATTGACAACTTTAGAAATGCCTTTGGTAACAGTGCCAGATATAGTGAGCTGAACGTGCCGTTTGTTTAAACGGAGAACCGTGCAGATGTTGGCTCTGCAGTCTTGCCTTCTCTTCCCAGCTTGTCTTGTTTCGTCTTTGGGTTTTTGCCTCACCCACGTAGGCTGTCAGCTGCTGGGGCAGCAGCTGTTCCCGGTAGGTATAGGCAGTGCTTGGGCAGGGAGCTCTGGACTCTGATCAGGCCTTGAAGTGTGACTGTGGTATAAAATAGCAGCAGCAATAACACCAAGCCCTGCTTTAGGCAGTTTGTTTTTTTCAGCGGAGAGCTGTAAACATAAGTTTTAAAAAATGAAAACAAGTCCAGTCTTTTTGATGCATGTCTCCATCTGGTTTACCTTACTACAGGAAGTTAGCGAAGTGTTGCCTGTTTCATTTTTAATAACAGTCCTATTTCAGTGGTATCAACAGCATGGGATCAGTATTAAATAGTGGCATACACAGTTACAGTGTATAACATATGCATAACATGCATGGTTATGCAAAATGGCAGCTCTCTAAAAGCTTCTTTCTTTCTGTTGCACAAGGCTTTAAGTATGCATCATGTCAGCCATCACCTGATGTGGTGTGCAGTAGGTTTGTGTAGATCCACGCTAAGCCACACAAAGGTCTGCTGAGGGAGGATCAGCCCATTTGATTCCTCTCTGGCTGTGTCCTTTGGAGGAGATGCGAATGGTTTGCATGGCCTCAGCCCAAAGATAACATCTGCGGGCAAGAGCTCTGGCACCCTGTGAAGAAGAGAGGAGGCTGCCCTGCACCTGAGGATGCACAGGAGCTTTGTTCCTTGCTTGGAACTTAAGACAAAAAACAAAACAAAAAAACCCCAAACCAAAACAAAAAAGGCTTTCTTTGCTGGAGGTGAGCAGAGACAGCCCTCCCAAGCAGAGGTGGGTAGTTTGTGGTCACTTGCTGCCCACTACACAACATGTGAGCTGGTGCTTTTCTTGCTTGAAGAAGAAGGGGAAGACTGGGCTGAATCAGTCCCTCTCCCTCTTTGTGGTCTGTGCAAGTACGTATTTGCAGGCTAGCAGCTCAAGCTCTTGGCTACAGAGCTGGCATGTGTGTTGAGGGAAGATAATGGTATTAACTGGGGGGCTATGGGGAAAGCATCTTCACAGCTTATTTATCTGACAGCTCCTTGTCCAGCTCTCATCTGTTTTTTATGTCACGCCCAATCTGCTGGCTGTGCAGGTGGGAGCCACTTCTTTCCAGGCTGTGGACAGCCATCCAGCTGGCTGGAGAAGTGATCCCAGACAGAAGTTTCCCATTACCTCTGCTTCCTTCCCTTTCCTCAGTGCTGAAGGGGTCCTTCTGCTTTCAAACATTTCTTGTCCACAGCCAAGCTGTTAACTCAGCCCTGAAGAAGTCATAAAGATGTGGCACTGATACAGATTTCATTTTATTGCTTATTTCAGGCTTTCATTCAAAGACAAGAATCCTGAAGTTTAACAAGAAGAATTTTGCTCTTTCCTATTAGAGCAATGAGGAAAAAAAAATCCTCATTGGGATGCTATTAAATAAATCAGAAAAGAAAAATGCAACCAGAGTCCTCAGTCTCTGTTGGCAAAGAAACTTATCCAAGGTCCATTTTAATAAGAGAACATTTATCTCAAAGACCCTGTGATTTTTCTGTAGATACCTTTATATTTTCATTTTCTCCTAATTCGCCTTTGACTCTTGTCTTTTGCAGGTCATGAAAACATACCACATGTATCATGCAGAGAGCATCAGTGCAGAAAGCAAACTGAAGGAGGCAGAGAAGCAAGAAGAAAAACAGATTGGGAGGTCAGGAGACCCTGTTTTTCATATCCGACTAGAAGAAAGGCACCAGAGACGGAGCTCTGTGAAAAAGATTGAAAAAATGAAGGAAAAAGTAAATAGTGCTTTTATTTAGCTTCATCTGAAGTAAATTTGGTGCATCTCTGCATTCTTTAGCATGATATTAGGCAGAGAAGTCCAGCTGGGAAATAAAATTAAATTAGGTACACATAATAAGCTAGCAGTGGGTTATAGGTAACTTAATTGCAGTTTAAAGAGGGGAATATTTTATTCCCAGTATAATTCTTACTATATGGTTTGTCCCATTTGAAAAAAAAAAAATACTAAGTTATCACTTTGTTATCTGTATAACAGGCTGGCAACTAAGATGTATTCTTGTTAATAGGAATATGTGCTTGAATTGTTACCATTTTCACTACATACCAAAAATGAAGTAATTCAAATACATTAATATACAATTTTTTTTCCTAGCGTCAAGCAAAATATTCTGAAAACAAGCTGAAATCTATTAAGGCCCGTAACGAATACCTGCTCACCCTTGAAGCAACCAACGCATCTGTTTTCAAGTATTATATTCATGACCTTTCGGATTTAATTGATGTAAGTATTAGCACAGTTGTTTTTATGTTTATTCTACTCAGGACCAATTTTTTTTATGTTTTTTTTTTTTTTTCAGAGGGAATACATCAGTCCTATGGGTTGTCTACAATACACTTATCATTTATAATATTGTATGGTATAATCAGCAGATTTTCCCTTCAGCTTTCTATTTCACAAAATGAAGTGCCAACAAAATGCTGAATTCATTCTTTTACAGTTAGGACATGATGTTTTCTCTGCATGTGGCAAGAGAAAAATATGACAGGAATAACACAAAAAAGATTTCTGTTTTGTACTATAAAAGGTTTTCTGGGATACAAATACTTTTTACAAGATAGGCTTATTAGGCGGGCATCTAATAATGGTATTTTAACTCAAAATAAGGCATTTCCTCCGTGTCTTCAAAATCATTTAGTTTCATTTAGTCATTGAATCAAATATACAGTGCTTTTTATTCTTATTTCATGTAGTTTGCAGAACAGGCACAATCAGTCCTATACTTTGTCCTGTGAACAGAATTGTTACAGATTAAGTTATTCATGTGAGAAAGTCCTAGAAGACTGTGGTTGTACACTGATGTTGACTTGTAGTAGCATTTGGTCTCCAGAACCTGTAGTATTGACATTTTCAGATGAGGAAGGATCCTGCACTCTGTCATGTCACACTCTCTTTGTAAGCTGACCACATACTTGATAGGGAAAATTTGGAGAGAGCAAACAGAAGCTCAAGATTATTCATTCACTAACAATGTAGCATTAAATAAGTCAGTGGCCCATATGAAGTGCTCGATACCTGAATATGCTTTCTACTGCAACAATAGCATTTGTTATTTACAGTAATAAATAGCATTCACATATAGTCATTTCTGTTGGCATGTTTGTCACAAAGGTAAATCAGCTAAGCTCTGTTTTTTAATATAGTATAAATTACTTCAGCATTTGACAAGAGGTTTCTCATTTCTGCTGTCTGGAGAAGCATCTATTTTCCCCTTCTGATGGAGAAGGGGAAGAATGCCTTCTTGAGATGAATGGACTAAAATAGCTGAGAATGTGTTTTATTGTATGTTTTCTAAATGCTGAGAGTTGGTTTTCTTTGATATTTCTGTTTTCCTGTTACTTATAAAATATTGCCTGATTTCGTTATAAATTTTTCCTTTTTCCTTTCAACTTTCTTCTCTTCAGATTATTTTGCTCCTTTTTTTCCTTGCTTCTTTCTTACAAGAGATGGTGATGTATCTTTTTTTGTATTTTCAGTATTTCTTGATGTCTCTATCTCAACATCTCTTCTTCCTCTTTGTGCCCACTGTTGCATGTCTTCTCTCTTCTGATTTCTTCTGTTTTATTCTGCTGTATATTGTCCCTGCCTTATCTACACCCATGCACCTGCACATCCTGCTTCACCCACCTGGCTTGCCTAGGCAATGGAAGCATCTGCTAGGATCCCAATACAGAGATGATCAGGGCCAAAAACTAGGTACACGCAGCATAGCTTCTCTCCTGCCTTCCCTTTTGGAACTCACATATCCCAGTGAGTATCTCCAGTGTGTGCTTCTACTTGGTCAAAACTTTCTCGGGTTGGAAAATGCACCTGATTGTTACCTATTTCATTGATGTCCACAGAGGTAGCCATAGTAGTGAAAGCTGAGGGGAGGATCCACCCTCATGGAAAATTGTGCGGGGAGGAGAAGTTAAGTTCTTTGTGCGTAGATACACAAAGACAATGCTCTTTGGAGTTAGTGTATGTGAAGATATTTACACAACCGTGAAGATATTTACACAACCATGAAGGCTAGTGTTTTCAAACTGCTAGTGTTTAATAGAAATATACATTCTAAAATATTGAGTAATGCAGGAAAACAATACCTACTTTGCATGGCTTTTTCCAAGCTGTGGATCAATGCAGACAGTAACATTCGTTTCGCAAAATGTCTTTAGAAATGACTCTTCCCTAAAGAATTTAAGTGGAAAGTCTAGCTGCCCTTTGCATCACTGTTTTGTAAGAGAAGGCTGTAAACATGTGCAACCAGAATTTGTTTCAGAGCCAATTTAATCCGATTGCGAGCTTGTTTAAATGAAGTGCCTTTCAGACATTTGTATTTAATCAGAATATGCTGTGGAAGTGTTGGTATCTAGACAGAGTGTTTACTACTTGACAAAGGAAATGCTTTTTTAAATGCAAGAGTCTTGGCAAGATTTTGGGGTTATATCATAGGAATGTGAGACATGCTTCCCACTGACCATATGTTGCAACAGTCCAGACTATCTCATTCTGTGAATCTATTAATGTAATGGTACGATTTGGAGTTCTCAGAGCAGTGGTGGCAATTGCATTCTTTGCCCTGACAAAGTAGAGGACTTTGTCTCAATCTACCTGGCTGTCTTTCCGTGCTTGCCTGAGCTTTCTCTTTGCCTGTACAGAAGGGGATTACTACTTCTCTATGTGTGAACTCCAGCTAACATGGAAGGGATTTAGATCTCTCCAAGCTGTTGGTGTTGCCTGTAAATTAAACTGAATGTTTTCCTACATTAATGAAAAATAAGCCTGATAAAAATGGGATAAATTTATGAAGGAATGCAGTCAACTGTTCAATGTATTTTTTGTAACAAGATTGGGGAGGATTGTGGGAAATATTTTTTTTAACAAAATATTCATAGTGTCCTCATCTGGATTCCATTGCAACTTGATTTGTGAGGCTCATATGGAAAATCCTAAATTGCAGTTTCTCAGCTGAACTCAATCTGAACTGTTGAACTCCTTCTTTTCATTAACAAAGCTCAGAGCTTCTGACTTAAAATGATGATGTGTTGTTCATCTTAAGCTCTTGTGATAAAAGCAAGATAAAAATAGTCCTGGAGTCTTAGCTGGATGTTTTAATGCATTTAGTGAGCTGAGGTTTGGGACTAGCATTTGCAAAGAAGTAGAGGGATAAACAGGATTTGAGATGCACAGTATATTTCTGTCTCCTGCATATTGTGCTGGAGGAATTTCAATTTTGTGTTGAATATTTCTTCTCTGATGACTATATAGTAGGAGCTAGTTCAAGTGGAGGACATGATTAGTTTTTTTCTTTATTAGTATTATGTAAAAAGTGGCAAAGTTTACTTTTTATCTGAATTAAATGATCTTTATCTATTTTGTAGAAATTATTCTTTTAAAGACTGTGGGTTTCAGAAGAGTAACAGAGTACAGTAGACCCCTCCTAATCTGACCATTAGTACCAGCATTTGTCCATATGGCACATACTACTGCTCATGTACTTGAAGATTTCCATGTAATTGGGTTTGTTAGGTTTATCTGGGTATAAGAAGGAGGTAGGGACCTTTTGTCAGATTTACTATGCACTCATGATCTGCTGCTAGAATGAATAAAATATTCATGTGCTGGTCTTTCTTAGAGTGGAGTTTCTGAATCTCTAATTGCAGTCTGCATGCTCTGGATGGTTAAGAAGTTAGGGAACATTTAGCTATTATGAACTTCATTTATTCTGTAAAGGTTCATTGTTAATCATTCATAGAACCAAGCTTAAAAACAGGGTAAAGTGTGTGCAGCTCACAATCTTCATTACATAAGTTCTCATAAATATGGTATGTACAGCCAGATCCCTTTGATTTGAATATTGATGTCTGTGTAACAGAATGATTAGAAAGTGACTTACTCAGAGGTTAAGGCTTTTTTAAAATGAATTTATCTTTCTATTGGCATTAGAGCTTTATTATTATTCCTGAAATGAAATGAAGAGCAACTTGCTTGGTTGGTTGAAGCTCTGTGCTAAGCATTACAGTTTGTTTTGTTCAAGCCTAAATATACTCTGGGGAGCAATAAAGACAGTAAATGCTCTTGAGACTGCTTGAGATTTAATTCCAAATAAGAATAAAATGCAAATTACAAAATTAATTTTTCGCACATATCTCAAACACATCACTCATCTCTCTCCGCTTTGCCCAACCAAAAGACTTTAGTAATCCAGAAGTGCAATAAAACTCATAGTATATGACTTCATTTTCTCATTTCTCATCTTCATATCTTGCTGCACCAACTGGCTGCTCATCTCTCTAACACATTGATAGCAGATCTCATCAGCCATCCAAGCTGTAGCTTTGGTGTGGTGATTAGTGAACCTCAAAGATTCATCTTTATTTTGGCTAAGAAAGTGGTTGCTTACTTTAACTTTCCAAATCTTTCTACAAATCTAGAGGTTTTTCCTGAAAAACATGCATACGTGCTTGCGTGTATGTGTATCTACATACATATGTATTTCTTTGCAACACCAGAAGGGTTTGTGATTTTTTTCCAACCATGGTCAAACAGGATGTCGTGAGAGCAGCAGTTTAGTGGCAGTGCCTTAAATTTTTAGTCTTAGTGATGAACAAATATGCAAAGTACCATCTCCACCATAGACAACACTCTTCCTAAACCATCACTGGTACTAGCAGATTAAAAAGATACTCTTCTTTCTGAGTAGCCATGAGTTGATATTGTGACAGAGCCATTCTCCAAGTAAAATCTTCTTTGTTTCCAAATTTTGGAGAAAGTGAACTGTAGTCTGTCAGAAGTAAGAGCTGTGGTGTCTAATGAGTGTTTATTTTGCTTTAAAAAAAAATTACTTGCACAAATTCTATTTTACTTAAATCGTTGAAGCAAAATTCCAATTTCTGGCAGTTGAAATTCCATTGAAAGAGCCATTGGTGGTAAGGCATTGGTTCGGGTTCTGGATTTAGTTCCTGTTTGCTCTGCTGGCATTGGCATTTCAAGTAAATGCCTTAGTCTGGCAGGATATTCTTCTTCACTTGAAGAATCCTTCTCCTTGGCTGAGAAGACATATTTATTATCCTTTTCAGCTGCCATCACCTGCAAAAGATGGCCATGGTGGTAGTTACTGAGTAGATTAAAGTTAAACAAGTAAGTTCTTGGTACTGTTACAGCATAAAGGCTGCAATCTTATATTCCAACTTGTGAAAAAGCTGTATCAGAAACCCATACAGGTCTAATTATAAATCAATAAGCTTTCTATTAATACTCAAATTAATCCTCTAGAGCCAAAATTCAGGCTCTGGATGCCTCTAGTTTTTATAACACATGGATGGCTAGCCATGCTGAACCTGGCAGTGCCCTTTAGTTCTCATTTCCTCTCAGTTTAATCTTCTGTGAGGTCTCTCTAAAACTAATGCACATGAAATAAAACAGCTGTCCCGATACACTTTCTTATCAGCACTTTTAGTCTGTCTTTTTCATCTAAGATAGTGAATTAAATATGAGATCTGATTTGACACAGAACAAGACAAAAACACCAAGAGACTTTTTCTTTTAGAAACAATATTTTTTAGGCTGGAGGTCTTTGAAATATGGATGTGCTTTAGTGTAAAAGTTGAGTGGCTGTTTTAGTAAGTGTAACACGAATTTCCATTCTGTAAGTGCAAAAGTGAGAGGTTAACTTGTGTGTGTTTCATTGAACATGACATCTTCCATTTTCTTTAAGTGGTTCAAGAACTGGTTTTTGGGTAGCCACTGTCCCATCTGCAGCAACTACCTGCAGTGTTCACTAAGACTGAAAGCTTAGTCTTTCCAGAAGTTTTGTTGTGAATAAAGCAGCACTCTATTTTCAGATTTCAGACAGCAGTTTGGTCACTAGTCATTAGTGCACCTAAGGCAAGATGTGAGGAGATTCCTTCTCTCCTATACACAGGTTTAGGTATGGTAAATAGGTTGAAAACTCTTTCCCGCACAGTGTATGCATCTGTATGTCTGTCTGTCTCCCCTTCTCTCTTTTTGCTCTCCTTTTTCAAATAAGTAACTCCTACAGGTTTGTAATAGCTGTGAGGGAAGGATGCATATAAACATAGTCTACAGTGGACTGAATTCAGATTGCTTCTTCACCCAACTGCATCGCTTAACTTGCGAGTCCTGCAAAGAAGGATGATTTTAAACAGCAGCTGAGCACCCAGGACAGGTGGCTGGGGGCTGAGGGATGTGCCCTGAAGCAGCGTGCTCCCTGACTGCCCTAGCCAGGCATTGGCCTCTGGCGGGGATAAATCTCTCCCGTTCGAATAAAGACCATTACTTTTCATTCAACTGTTAGCAGACCAATGTGTGACAGAGAGGTTTGTGATACATCTGCCATTACCTGGAATCTCATGGAGCAGAAGCTGAGGATATTGTTTACTGTGTAACATGGGGGGAAAATGAAGGAAACAATCACTTGATACGTTACTACTGTGACATTTTAAAAATATATTCAGCTGTTCCTCTAAAATATTAACTCATCATGAATAATGTAAACCGGCGATGTTTAAAATTCAAGAGCAAACACAACTTTATGTTCTACCATTTAGGTTTCAATTACATTCCAGTGTTATTCTCACCTCTAGAAAAAAAATACATAAATTATGACTTTCTTCATTTAGTAACATGATGTATATTGCTCTCTCTGCCTGAGCATATGAAATAAGGTGTTTACAGTAAGTACATTTTTCACTGTTGGGGAAAGGATGCTAAAACGTTCTTGTTGCATCAAAAAGCACCTTAGATGGGTCACTAACGCTAGAGGCAGTTGTGGAGGTTTTTGTTTGGGCACAGATATGGTGAGCAGGAATTGCTTCATTTTGGTTTGGCACTGCCCTTGACTTGGAAAGTAGGGTTATGTCAGGGTGGGTTTAAATAGATGATCCGAGGCTTGCATATGAGAGTAATACTGAAAAGCCCACTTGTGTGTGGAGTCCCAGACCTTTTCTATGTAAATACAGTGACTGTTCATCTGTATCTGATAAACAAATGCAAACATATTGCCATACATGTACGCTTGATCTCTTTTCTAAAACTGTCCTTTAATCTTTGCAACAGAAAGAAGATACTAAATACTTACTGTCTTGACCCCAGTATTGTATTTTAATTTAGAATATATTTTGAAAATACTTCAGAGGCAGAAGAATTTCAGAACAGAAAATATTAGTGGTAATTTGTGGCTTGGGATATGGGAATGGTGTTCTTGTTTTTTAATTTGTTTTCATTTCCCTTTATTATGTCTTTAGTGTTGTGATCTTGGATACCACGCTAGTCTGAACCGAGCCCTAAGAACATACCTTTCTGCAGAGTATAACCTTGAAACTTCCAGGCATGAAGGCTTAGACATCATTGAAAATGCAGTTGACAGCTTGGAGCCACGAAGTGACAAACAGAGATTCATGGAAATGTACCCCACCGCTTTTTGTCCACCAATGAAATTTGAGTTCCAGTCTCATATGGGTGATGAGGTCTGTAATTCTGACAAGTATCCCCACGGTGACTGTTTCTGTTTTTATATACCAAGACAGAGCATTTATCCCCTTTTACAGTTTGGTAAATGCTGTTATTGCTACCTGGGAGCAAGTGGCTCAGCAATAATATTTCACAAAACTGGCAATGCTCTTCTGAGTTCCTTTAGAGTTCTTAAGTAGAAGCCTTTGTGTATTATATTCTGTACTACTCATAATGACATTACTGTGAATTTGCTGGCCAACCTGTGCTCAGCCCAGCACCAGTGTAAGCAGTGGCTTTATGTCTGTGAGGCTACATGCCTCACCCATAACAGAGCTTATGGGTGCTGCCTGAGAGCAGCTGCAGAGCTGTTCCAAATTACGTGTGCTGAAATGAAGCCTTTTCCCCTTCTTCCTCCCTCATTTCATTATCTGGAAATTTCAAGCATATGGGGTACCTCAGCTACACCAAAGGCAGTAGCAAAGCAGAACGCAGAATCACCCGTGTACATCTTTTATCCAAAGGCCACTCCAGGGCTTTCTATATGTGTGATACAGAAGCAATGCAAAGCAGCCATATGACAAGGCTATGCTCTGTAGTCATAAGATGTTTTGCATAATTCCACATCTTCTAATATATAAATACTTCAGCTTTAGATGGACACATATTATTGTCTGCCTCATTAAGTTTTAATAGCTTTGGCAGGAATTCACCTAGTTTTAAGGAGAGCAACCAAAGACTCTCAACTATTTTTTTAATTCCCTGCATCTTACAGCTCTTTTTGAATCTTTGTTAGGTTTGTCAGGTCACTGCCCAGCAACCTGTGCAAGCAGAGCTTATGCTTCGGTATCAGCAACTACAGTCTCGACTGGCCACACTCAAAATTGAAAATGAAGAGGTAAGATCTGTGTCTACAAGGGCTACACATTGAACACCATTTTCAGGAAGGTGCAGTGTTTTCTGCCTTGTCAAAACCACGTAAATGATCTTGAAATGGCTTCAATCTGTATGAGCTGTTTTAATTTTAAAAATCAAACACTGGCAAGTGTGCTAAGATGATAGGTCTTTCTCTGCTTTATAAAGGTTTGGAAACTTCATCTTCCACCTGTCCATACATTCATATTACTGAGTTCTGTGTTTTGCAGGTGTTTCAGTGAAAGCTTGTTAGAGCACTTATTTTTAAAGTTTTGTGACAGAAAGCCACTGAGCACAGTTATTGTCTTCTGTGAACACCCTCTGTCCAGTCCCCAAATTGCTACTTTTGAAGTACAAAGGAATTTGGACTGTCTTTTGTGGTAGCTGAATCAAAATTTCTTGTGCTTTCAGCTACAGCTATTTATAAAAACGAGTACTGAATGCCTGTGATGGGCATAACTCACACAGTAAAATAAAATGCTTTTTTTAAGTAAAATACAGTAAAGCTATGCTGTTCTCTTTTCCCTGCTCTGACAGCAAAGAGGGACCTCCCCATGAGAGTAAATTGCACTTTTATCCAGTTTCAGGCAGTGTTAAAGGCACTCAGTGAATCTGTTTCTAAAGTAAAACATAGGGATAATTTAATTTTTTTGCTGTAGTTTTTTGATTTTTGAAGATTCCAGTTTTTTTCATTCTATGTTATGTGTTGAGTGATTAGAACAAAATATTAATGTCCATGAGACATGTGCAGTAGTCCTTAGAAAAAAACACTTGACGGCAGGAAGTATCTTAAGGTAACAAAGACAAAAAGAAGGAAAAAGGTTACTTCTTTCCATAGAGTGAAGTGCAAGGGTGTAGAAGGTGAAATTGTGTTGGCAACCACAAAAAGGATATTGGCCTACACTGGAGATGTGTGTAGAAGTGTGCATGATTCAGTTAAGAATCTCTCTGCTAGAGACTCTTCTGAAGCAGAACTGGGAGCTACATCACATCTTTGTGAATCCTGCCAGATATTTTATTACACTGTGGAAACACTGCATTCCCTATTCCATGGCCTCCGTGCCCTGGTTTCCACTATGAGCAGCCGTGCTCTCCATAGCTCATAGGAAGTTCTGTGAGGCTGGTGTAAACTGTTTCTTCTTCAGCCCCCTCTTCCAGCTGTTTATTCCACTTCTGCAGTGTAAACATCACTGTGCTCCTCACCACAACACTTTGCAGAACAGTGTCACAGATTTTTATCTTGGAAGAACATGTTGTTCTGGCAGCAGGATCCTTGGGTGGTCACATTCTATCTAACACATTGACCACAGGTGGGAGAGTTCACCCTTCTGATCAGTGGGTCGTCCGTCTTGCCTGTTGTCCCATATTAGGAACCATAATCAAATGATGTCACATTTTGATTCTAATTTCAGGAAACAAATGCTTGAGCATGCTATACAGTCAACACAAGAGTACATCCAGGGTTGTGGTTTGTACCATAGCAGGCAGAGAACTAGATAGGAAACCTAATTGTGTCAGTTCTTATGTTACATAGATATCTGTTACAGTGCATCTAATTTTTTACATTCACACACCAATTTGTTTGGGGGAGTGTGCCAGAGAGTTATTTTGTGTAATCAGCTTCTCTCCTAAGCTGTTCTGGTGTGTGTTTATCTTCCCAGTTGACAAATTGTGCTTTTTAACACCAGGTTAAGAAAACAACAGAGGCTACCCTGCAGACAATACAAGACATGGTCACCATTGAAGACTATGATGTGTCAGAGTGTTTCCAGCACAGCCGCTCAACAGAGTCTGTGAAGTCAACAGTCTCTGAGACATACCTGAGTAAGCCTAGCATTGCAAAAAGAAGAGCTAACCAGCAGGAAACAGAGCAATTCTATTTCATGGTATGTTGGTTGCTTTCTCATTCATGTGATACAGACCTGAAGTAAGCATTATGCAGAAGTTCTTGGAATTTACGTGCCATACATAGTAATAGATTGATCTGTGTCTCTACAGAAATTCAGAGAGTATCTGGAAGGTAGCAATCTCATCACAAAACTTCAAGCAAAACATGACTTGCTGCAGAGGACACTTGGAGAAGGTAAATATCACACAACAAACTGAAAAACGATTCCAGACTGTACAGTGAATCCACTGAAATGCCAAAGGTATAAAGGGGAAAAAAACCCAAAAACTTAAAACTTAAAAAAGCTTAAAAAAGCTTAATTGTCCAGTATTTGATTTTTACCATTCATAGTTTTGGTGCAGTGGTAAGAGCACTCACTATAAACTGATTTTATTTCTTCAGCAGATCTTTCCACTGCACAGGCATTTAGACAAGTGACTATATTTGGAAATGGAACTGTTGAATGAAAAATCTCGTGTCTGAAAGGAGAGCTGACACGAGTGCAGGGTGATTTAAGAGCTGTGACAAATGTACTGTTTCTACTTCCTAACAATTTCTGTTGACTTAAGGTTTCTCCAAGAGCTGTTGGAGAGTGATATATTTTTTAAGCATACAAAATTATCCAGGGTGCATCTCGTACAACGGACTCACTAGTGCAGTATTTCTGACACATGGACATGAATGTCCTTCTTTCAGCCTAACAACTCAATGGAGCATTTATGAAAAGTAAAAGGTGAAGTCCTGACCCCAGTAATGTCAGTAGTGAGACTCTTATCGACTTAATTTAATGTTGGGTTTCTGCAAAGTACGTGTGTATTGTGAACTGGAATGAAGAAAAAATGAATAGCTCTATACATGTTGATTATCATTATTGCATATAAAAATACTGCATTACCAAACAGTATTTTTGCACTACAAATTATGGTAGCAGAGAATTATCCATTGTCCTGAATGCTCTCCACAATTTAAAAAAATACATCTTAAAATATAAACCAAGTCAGCAGATGTCTACAAACAAGTGAAGTAAAGCTGAATTAGGGCAGTAATGAATCAGACACTATGCACAGTTCCAGTCCATCCCTTACCAGCCCTCCCAACAGGCACTTCCTCATGGACCACAGGGAAAAGGAGAATCACACTGTAAGCCTTGAGGACTAGCCACACAGGGTGTTAACTGACTTGAGAAGAGGAAGTGAATTACACCGCAAAGACAAAAAATCTCTCCTGAAGTTTAAAGACTATAATTCAAAGTTCAGGCACAAGAAAGGAAACTTGTTCTCTAAAGAGTGTCTCTAAAGGATGTGTTCATTTATTTTCTTCTGCTGCCAAAAATCTACTGTTAATCGGATCTCTTCTTGCTTTTAATGCAAAAAGCCCAGATCCACATATGCAGTTGTGGAGGTACCTAAAGAGATATTAACATTTCAGCAGCTGTGACCCAAACAAAGCCTTTGTCCAGGGAGTGACTGAGGTTGGGATTAGGAATTAGGATTGTTTTCTTGCAAGGCTGGACTGTAGAAGATGGCAGCTGGTTTCAGACAACTAAATATGTTATGTTCTTTCTCATAGAAGCTTTAATTAAATAGGATTTTTTTTTTTTTTTTTAATGTGTGCATTGAGCAGTTTATTCACACAAAACAACATGCAGCTGATGTTAGTCAAAGAAGAGGAAAATTTTCCTCTGAAGATTCACAGAAAATGTCTTTGGAAAAATAAAGTGAATGTTTGTTACTTGGATGCCCAGTAAAATATGCAATTGTCTACTGAAGGGAGAAAGATAAAGGCAACAGAATCTGTTGCCTAATGCATATTGGGAAGAAATAAGGAAAGAACTGTATGAACAGAAATCCAAATTAAAGCTACTCATCAGGGTGACCTAAGTGATAAATTGCTGTCAGGCTCTGGGTCACTCTGCCATGTTCAGGCACTCTTGGACCATTATGTTGAGGAGTTCCCTTCGACCTACCAGCTGTAACCCCAAGTAGTTAATCTGTGTTGCCCACTGTGTTTTTACACGTAGTTGTTGCATCATCATAGCATAGCACCTACAAATAGTACCCTAAACACATACATCCACATTCAAAGCTGATACTTGGGAAATCATCATTCTTAAAGGTTAAAAAGCTTCAAGCACCCCCTTCTATTGAGGCATGTCCTGCATTAGACTGCACATGCCTGGGAAGGAGGACCTGGATTCTGTACATTTCATGAATTGAGATGGTTGAAAGGCTAGAATTACAGTGGAGTTAAGAACATTATTGCTGTAGCTAGTAGAGAATCAATTTGTAGAAAGTGAACTACCCCCCTGCTCCACTGAAGCTGCCTTTTCTGGCAGCTTTAATGTCAGCAACAGAGAAGACAAATAATACAGGGTGATGCATTAAGTAATGCAGAAGAGAACTGGGGAAGAGAGAGAGGATTGTCTCAACTGCAAGTTTTCCTTTGGCATGCTCTCTTGCTTTCCTTCAAACCTGTGCAGTTTAAGGTTGTAGGCTGAATAAATCCAGATTCCATTCTGGTGTCCACAATGTTGACAGCATTTGCCTTCTCTTCCAGTTCATCACCCACCTACTATAGTCTGTTGCTGTTTGTGGACACAGTAGATACATATTCATGACCTGCGCAAGGAAGATAGATAAAGTGCTCTGTGCTGAGTCCGCCTCTACAAATTTGGAAAAGTAGATGAGAAAGACTCAAATTAAATTGATACTAAACATAGGAAGCACACTGATACTCATATTAATTCTGACCCAAGGCTCATCTATTGACTGAACAAATTAACAAAGCAAAGGGAAATGCAAAAAAAAAAAAGAATAAGCAGTTGTAAAAGAAATTACCTCTGTGTCCCAGATAATATTTGCCCAAATCTGTTAAAAATTAGATATGTGTTTAAAATCCCTCAGACTCAGAATTTGTAAAATCTTTTTTTTTTTTTTTTTTTTTTAACTAGCAATTCTTATTGTGTTTCTTAATCTCAATGAACTTCTCTTTGTTACATGAGTAGGGAGAAGTCCCTGGCTTACCCTTTTTCTGTCATATTTCATACTCTTCTTTCATCTCTCTTTTTCACGTCTCTAAAATAGATACCAACTATCTTTTTATGTCTTATTAATGCCACAGATTTTCCCAGAGCTTACTCTTTGTGCCACCTTCTGTAGGTCCCCACTCCTCTGGTGTTGCAAAATATATTTTCAAATTAGGGTTCTCAGTACTGTGCATTATTTCAGATACAGCTGGACATTGCCACATAATATTCTGTTTGGCATATTGCCGTTTTTCGTTCTTTCTACAGTCTGACAAGCTTTGTTGGTTTCAAATTGCATGTGTACTTAGACCTAGCTAAGTGATGCTCAGTGATTTTCAGAGTCAGTATAATTATTTGTTGTGTTAGATGTATAAGTGTTTATTTTTTTCTTCCTTAATATCTTACTTGAACCTGTTAATACTGAATTTCATCTGCCATTGTATGTTTTGTTCCTTAACATGGGTAAACCCCTCTGAAGGGCTTCATAGTTTTGTCAGGACTTGATACAAAAATATTTCAGTCATCTGTGCAATATTCTGCCTCCTTAGCTGTTGTGATCTCCCTAAGACATTAATTAACATACTATGTATTATGTAAATGGTCCTAATGGGAAGGCTTGAATAAATGACTGTTATACTTTCGTCATGATGAAAAAAGACCGTTTAATTCTATTTGGTTTCCCTTTTCTTCACTAGTTTTTGATCAATGAGAATATTTTGCCACACAATCCATGGCTGTTTAGTTGCTTTAGTTGTCTCTTGTAAAGAAATTTATCAGGGTCCTTTGGAAGTCTAAGTAAATTAATTCAACTGATTCTCCTTTATCCAGTATTTTACTGACATGTTCAAAGAATTCTAATAAATTATGTTCAAAGAATTCTAATAAATTAATAGGGCACAATCTCCCTTTGGGAAAACTGAGCTGGTTGGAACTTATCATACCATGACCTTCATACTGTTTCGTTATTTTGCTTTTCATTATCATGAGTTGACATGGTGCACATGCCTGACTTACTGGTCTGTTGTTCGGCATAGGTTCCCCAGGAACCTTTCTGGAATACAGTATTTGCTGCTTTGCAATTCTCCTCAGTTCTCTGCGGTGTTTCCCAGTGGTGGTGGTGTATTTTTTTCCTGCAGTAACAGACAAAAGAGAGGAAGGAGTCTTTCAATAGCAAGCCATTGGTGTCTAGAGCTCTGTATTTTCAGTACTGAACAGGTTTCAGCACAAGGGATAAGAAGAGGTGTAATCTAATCTTGGCACAGCTCTATTTCCATACTGACTTAGCCACTAAAACACGTGAGCACAAACAATAGACGTTGTTTGGAGTTTTACGTCAAATTATTTACACTATCAAGTGACTCTTTAATCTCTGGACAAACTTGTTCCATGACATGGGTTGTGTTTGTTATTTTAAATATAACTGTGGAGGTGGTAGATAACTGCACTGCCCTGTTTGTTGTATAATTGTATATCTTTTGCTGATAATGTGAAAGACAGGGTTAAAAGTAGTTTGCCAAGTGTAATTTAGATAACAAAACGTCTACCTAAAACCTACAAGTAATTGTTTCCTTTTATTGAACTTTTCTAGGTCACAGGGCTGAATACATGACAACAAGGTAAGGTATTTTTATTTGACTTGATTTAGAGTTACAAATGTAGTAACATCTTAGAAATTACAAATTTCAGAACAGGTTCATAAAAGTATTTAATAGTGTTGTTGCTGTTGTTACATAAGTCGTGTATGGACCCTGTGTGTTTTAACATTGAGCATTTCTGTTTCTACATGCTGGTAGGTAAAGGACCAGGCTGTTCATCTTCCTCATTCTTGTGAGCTGCTTAAGGTCAAGGGTGGGACAAGCTGGGAGTTCCTTAGAAATATTTGTGAATCACACATCAAATTTAGAAGTTGCAGGGGTCTCTTTGGTGCTAGAAAAGCAGTATTTTTCAGTTGCTAGAGATACCTTACTCCCATGGTTTGTAATTCACTTGGTCAGGGTACACAGTTCAGAAGAACCTGATACAGAGATGAATTTAGGGGACAGGCTGCACCTTCGATAACCTGGCTCTGGACAGGAATACCTGCCTCCTCCAGCATCCATGTGTTTGATACTTAAACAGGTGTGTATATTCAGAGAAGAGAAGGGATACAGTGTTAGATCTCCTCGTTTTATGCAGCACTTACCTTCACAGTTGTATAACAACACACCTTCGATGCTGCCTCCGGACACAAAGACAGACCAGCGCTGCAGCCCCCAGGGTATCAGACTGTTGGGGACAATGGCAACTGTTTGGGTTTGCAGCTGCCACTTGTGTGTATCACTGCTACAGACACCACCCTTCCCATGACATCCAGCCCAGCTTTCCTGGTCTCTCTTCCTTTCCATGCAGTACATCCTTGCTTAATGCCTTCTCTTTCTCCTTTTTTTTTGCTTTCTGGACAAGAATGGCCTCACCACCATCCCTCATTTTGAGGCTGTTTTTATAAAAAGAAAAAAAAATGTTGCCCTCCTAGCTAAGAAACTTGGATCCATCTCTGACTTTGCCTTTGCTGGACGACTTGGTTTTGTATAATTTCTTCTGCCTGGCCACTATATTACTGGAGACATCTCTACAGACTTCAGACCAGCCTGTCTCCTGCCACTCCATTTTAGCTCTGTAAAGTTGGACTTCTTTCCTTACACAACCCCAGTTAAAAATTGGTAACAAATAAGAGCACGCTTCCCAATTGCTGACATTAATTCTGAGACCTATGCCTTTAATTTCAGCTCTGCCCCCAGACACTAACCAGGAATGCGTGGAAGTCAGCAAGCTTATATCTAATGAGAAAAATGGTCTCTCTTGACTCCAAAGCAGGTGACTCATCAGGCTCACATCCTCCTAAATTCCCTGCTGTGTAAACAGATGAAAGAAGATGATGGATTTAGGCAATGATTTTACTGTAGTAAACTGTAGGAGCAGCTTGAAGCCATCTTACCTCATATCTTCTCACAGCTGGTCATTTAGAGAAAGAAACTCTAAGGGAGTAGTGCCTGCCCATCTATTCCAAAACACCAGTTTCCCTGCTCTGCCTGGGAACTGCCTATTGCCCCAAGGTTCAGTTAAATTTCCAGACTGTAGGATATGTGAAACAAAATGTTCTTCAAAGTCAAAGTTAAATTGCAGAAGGGAAGAGGATATCTTTAAAGCATATCACATAGTAATTACCCAAACAGACCAAAGTCCCCCCACTTCAAGTTCTGTGCATTATTGTTCCTCACTGTTTCCCCCCAAACATTTGATTTTTTACTAATTCCTGAAAAACCTCTAGAAACATTGGACTGCTGGTGCAGGGGATCTAGGGAAGCTGTTGGCATGTAGTATGCCCTGACATCCACAAAACAGACCTAGAGAACAGTATTTATTTCCTGTCATCTCTTTCACTTGTAGTCATTACGTACATAACATGCTAGGCAGACATTTTGCAGACCAAAGTTTTGTGTGTTCTTTTATCGGCTTATGCTTTTGTTTATTTGTTTCAAGTTGATGGTTGGATATGGAAGGCTAAAGCTGTTTAACCTTCTTAGCTCTAGTTGAAAATGTAGACAGTTTGGTTTTGAAGCATCTTATGTGTGTGTTGAGCAGCTTTAATTTGCATTTGAAGCTTCTCCATCATGAAGCAACTTTTCTGCTTGATAAGAAGTGCTTCAAGTGCCCTGTGTTCTGCCATGGCTGGCAGGATGAATTCCAGTGGTTGCAGCACATTTCATGCATGACCGAAACAAAAAAGGCCATTCCGATTGTGCAGTGTTTGGAATAAATGTATATGGTAAAACTGCAAAGCAGGGATTCATAAAGAATGTCAATATTTACCCATAAATAATGCATTTTTAATGGGGGAGTTCTTCACTCTTTAACTACCGTTACACTTAAATTTCATGGAAAGTCTTTATTTGATAAGTACTCTGTTTATTTTTCCCTTTACAATGTTCTGTTGTTTTGCCACATTGCGGACATTTCATTTTGTTGTGTGACTTAATTCTACCTTGCTCAGTAATCATATTCCCTTCCCTTAGGCCTCCAAATCTTCCCCCTAAGCCCCAGAAACACAGGAAGCCCAGACCCCGATCACAGTATAGTTCTAAATTGTTTAATGGTGATTTGGAGTCATTCATCAAGGTACTGGCACCAGCCACACCAGTGGCTGATCTCAATGCTTCTTACTATAATGGTCACCACCTCACGTGAGCTGAGGCAGATCATTATGTTTAAGTCTGTCCTGGGGCTCTTTTCTTTCCCGGTTGATCAATATAATACTTCCTGAAGTCAGAGGGGAAGAGGGGGATTCATTTCTCACATGGGCCTCCATATGATTTTATTAATCAAGTAAGAAAAGTATTGGCAGCCTGGGTTTTTTTTTAGGAAATGTATCATGATGTAGAAAATAGGATGTAGTGGTGCATCCCACAACTTAGCACAATTTCCTGCTTACCATTTTCATTACATTCAGTATTCAAAGTCTGTGGAGAAGCAGTATTACCCTGGGCTTGGTATCCAGCTTTTGATTTCCTGTGACTTTAGGAATTTATTATATTGTGTGAAATTGTGATCACCGCTATTCTGGATCTTGTATCTTTGCTGTATTTACTATCTTCTTCTTTCTCATACTTTTATTTCTAATAATGCTTCTAGCCGAGGCCGGAGGAACTCTCACACAAGACATCAGGTATAGTTCTGGTGACAAGAGAACCATCTCCGCCTCGCTTTCGGGTTGCATTCACACCTGGCTCAGATTTAGTTCTTTCAGAGACCTGGAGGGAGAAGTTTGCATTAAGAAATGAGTGTATGAGTACTGCAGGCAAAACTGAACCAGAGCACAGCTCTGGAGTGATTTTAGTCTTAAATGATGAATCTTTCCTTATTCAGTAACACGCATCTGCCCATCACAGTCAATTAGTGCTACTGGACACTAGCTGACTGAGTTAAGGGAAAGAAATCTTCCAAAAAAAAGTAACAATACATGTACAAACACAGTGAATGAAATTCCTGACTGCAAGCTCTGTGAACTGGATTTGATTGTTACAGGGATTTTTTTTTTTCTTTCCTTCCTGTACAATAGCTAGTGGCAAGTATTTTGCAGAACAAATTCTGTGCTCAGTGGCACCATACTAGCTCAGCTGTCTTTGAATCAAGCTTTCATGCACCCTCAGTACAACCATAGGGAAGACCATTGTTACTGTGCAGGAAGACCTGTGAGGAGTAAAGACTTTCAGGAAATCATCATATGATGTAAGAGATTATATCATGAACAGATTCTTGCTCAAGGGTGAAAATAAGCAAAGAAGCAGGAACTGCCACAACAAAAACCCCCTGGATTAGAGAAACACAGAACAAATGGTACCACGTCACAGAGAAGAGGGTTATGCTACATGGCAGTGTGGGTGACAGCGCTTAACTTGCAAGTGGAGAGTCCTGCAGAGTTAGTCTTTCATAAGGAAAGAGGAAAAGAAAGCTGGTAGCCTTGTGATACATGTGCCCGTGGGGGAGCTAACCTAGGAGAGCATCCCTGCCTAAAGACCATGTCATTCCTGATAGGGATGAGTCATTTTGACAGGCAGAAAGGATTACAGCTAGTGAAATACAGTATCACAGCACATTGCTTTTTGTTACGTTTTTGCATCATAAGAAATTATAATCAGTCCCAAACATGCATTCACTGACTACACACATCAGATTAAATTCACAGCAGTGGTAGGGTCACTGTTCTTGACATTTCACCAACACATTGTTACTTCAAATTATTTTCCTGTCATTAGATCCAAAATCCAAACCTGTTAGTTTATATTATTTTAAGGAATTACTTAACTACAAAATTGTGCGTGGTTCTGAACAGATTCTCCAAAAACAGGTATCAAAGTAAATTTTTTTTTGTAATTTCTTACTGCAAACACGATCTTTTCCGAGGCTTTACATCCTTTGCATGAACCAGTGTACTAACAGAAGGTACGGGTGCATGTTGTGCATGTTTTCTAATATTCTACTTTTTTGGAGAGCCAGGCTGCTCTGTGTTGGTGAAGATGACAGTATTCCTGGGTTTAGTAACTGACCTCTTCCATGGGGTTTTTTTATTCAGCTGTTAACAAATCATGACACAACTCAAACAGACAGTGCTCACCCAGACATTACTGATTCTTGGCTAGCCAGTCGTTGATAGGTTTTAAATTAAAACACAAACAAGCCACAATTTCAATAGCATAATTAGCAGTACAGTCTTTTGTAAGGTCCACTGAAACAACATGGAGAACACAGAAGATCAGGGGTTAGGTTATCTCAGGAAGTGCATTGTTTCGTTGCTGCACTGTGTGTTATTTTTCAAACTTTTTTTTAGTAGTTGGATTTTCTTTGATTTGGGTTTAATTCATAAACTTTCCATTAACAGCGTAATTTAGCATGAAAATGAAGGACTAGTTTGTAAGATGAAATGTGTATTCTGAGTTACAGGGTGCTTTTGAATTAGTGGCTTTGTAATACAGACTGGTTTTATATTAAACTTTCAAATAAATTAGTCAATTCTCTGAGCGCTTAGATATTTGAAATTCATGTGGAAAGAAAAATTATAGCTTCCAAGACAAGAATTTCAAAGGTACCTATTATTTATGAAACAGTAATTTTTCTAGCATTAGCACCAAGTTTTCTAAATAATTTTTAATTGTATGATATGTGTCTTTAATAGATATTTCATGACTCGTAATCATTAATGTGCTTGGGGTAAAACATCCATTTTTATAAAGCGCCAAAACACACAGATAAAGGACTGTGATGGTTCTTTAAAAGGTTTAAAAGAAAAAGACAACTCATTGAAAATTCATGTATAGTCATCTTCTCTCCCTCCCATCACAAGCATTTTTTCTCCTTTATAAAAACACCTCTACTTAACTGAAGATGTAGCTATAGACCTGCTCTTATATCATGGCTGAGACCAGGAGCTTTGATTCCCAAGTTCTGCCTTTTGCAGGCAGGGATGTGTAGGCTGCAACTTCCCTTTCCCCAACTCCTTTGTGCCTACAGAAGAGGCAGCTGAACCACATGCTATGCTCTAGGTGACTGCAGGTCACCACCCAGTGTATTACCAGCTAGTTAGAGCAGCCTGAAATGACATGCCAGGCCACCATGATAGGACATGCAGCTCAGCAGAGCATGTAGGAGCACTTTCAGGTCAGGAGGGAGACACCTTTTACCCCAATGCAATGCCATTTGGTGGCTCATCTCCAAGAACACTTCTCATAGTCCAGCAGGTCTATTCAGTAAAGGCCTTGTCAACTGTTGTTTGATCAAGTCTTTTTTAAAAAAAAAAAAAAAGCCCCTCGAGGAGTTAGGTCCTGTGTACTTAGATCCATGTAGGATTTTCTCCACCAGGAAAAGAAAGGTAAGTTAAATGGATGCAGAGGGAACATCTTCATCATGAATTCTTATCTTAATAATAAACTTTTTAAGAGGCAAATTCACTGCTTTAACTCATTTTGCTTCGAAAATCTAAAACACATGCATGACCTTAGATGTCACATACAGTGTTAGCCAGATACAGTGGCAGAGGTAGAGAATGAAGTCTCTGAATTTCCTGATTCAATGATTTTAATGAAGAACCATAATCCTTTCTCTTCACCTTTTCTTTTCTCTCCCTCCCTAAATGGGAAGAGAATTCCATTAGAAATTCTATTTTTTCTCATGTGTTTTTTTGCCAGCACTGTATGTCCATCAGGATTGACCAAGAAAATGCATTTTCACATTCAGTCCAGAGTAGGGAGGTTTCCTCTTTCCAATCTGCAACTCACTCTTTCTGCTCTTGTTTTTCCAGGATTCGGGACAAGTCATTCCTCTCATTGTGGAAAGCTGTATCAGATTTATCAATTTGTATGGTAAGCTCTGAGATATACTCTGTCATTTCATTATTGCCCTTGACTTTTTTCTTTATATTTTGTGTAATGCATTTACCTCCACAAATCTTTGTTTTAAAACAGAGATTAAAAGTATTTTAAAAACTAGATTCATTTCTCACCACTGTCTCCCATCTTTGCTGCAGGTCTTCAGCATCAGGGAATTTTTAGAGTGTCTGGTTCCCAGGTGGAAGTCAATGATATTAAAAATTCATTTGAGAGAGGTAATTGCATTTTCATTTATTTGGGCACCTTAATATTTGACATTTAAAAATCTTTTAAATTCTAATTACTTTCTTGGCTGTTTAAACAGTTTGTATGTGCTTTGTGTACTGCATCTAAAACTGCATTGTCATGTGCTTAAAGATGATGTATAATGATGACATGTATATATTTTTCCTCTGTTATGTCTAGGAGCTTGAGGTTGGCTTTCATTTTGTTTAGACGAAGCATATGACTCTTGAATAAACTGTAAACTTTAGTCCTTTGTTAATGATAAACTGTAAATGATAGTTTATCTATATTTTATTTTAAAGATCCCCAGAAAGGAAACAGTATGGATTTTAATTAGATTCAAGAGACTACTTAATGCAATTTGAGAACCATGTTACTTGATCTTTTAGAATATGAGCGCTCAACTTTCTGGTGTCTTTGCCAAAGTGTCATCACGATCAATGAGAATACTGTCTGTAAAAGGGTCATTCCATTTTCAACAACTGTTTTCATTCCCAAAGGAAACTTCAGCTTCAGAAGAGGAATTAAGGGAAAGATACCAGAAAGGGAAAACAGCTTTTTAAACATGACTGGCTTCCAACACCCAGCCTAGGATTGCTCTGCTAGGGTAACCAGGATCCAGCGATCCCCTAATTGTGTTAAAACAATACTAGTTACAGGGTTTTCTAAATCCTACATTCTCTTTTCTTGGGTCTTAGAAGCTGGGTTTTTTTTTTTAATTTTCAGAAAAAACATTTGCAGATCATCTGCCAATAAGAAAACCCTTGGAGCAGTAAGTCTTGTGACTAAAAGCGTGAAAAAAATATGCACAGTTTTGCTCCCCAGGATTAGTTATATATCTTGTTAAACCTGATCTCACCTTTGACAAGATACATGAAGCAGTAGTTTTTTACATGCTTAGTGAAGCCATAACCTCTTATTCTCCAGCATTTAAATCCACCTTATTGTTAACTACTTCTCCTAGGTAGTGTTATTCTGGAAGATACATACATTTTAAAGTGTTTCAAAATAAAGATTAAGTCTTTAAAATTACAGTCATGGATAAGGTTCCAGTTATGGTTTCAGTTCCTATACCAAATGGTTGCATATATTTCTGAATGTTTTTATTTTTCAGAATTAAGACAGATTCCCAGTTTAAAGAGTTATCTTACTCAACTTGCTTTATGTAAGCTCCCGGAGAATAGTCTGAGAAACCCTATTCAGTTAAGAACATTTGGGGTTTTTATTTTACTAACTGTAAGTCACAACATGTCCATAAATACCTAGCTGGAAGTTCAGGACCTAAGAGATTACTAGGTTATGTAATTTAAAGGAAGCTTTATTTAGGCTGCTGGTTTTAGTTTAATCGTAGCCTGGGATTTCTAAATCAGTGTTTATTATCTTACTTGAATGCTTGCATTGCCACCTCCCACACACTAAAAACAAAAAAACCCAAAAAATGTCACTCAGTCACTCACTAAAAATGTTGCATGCAAGAATGCTCCTGCATGTATGTTTCATTCCCTTTATTTACTTTTTAAGGTGAAAATCCTTTGGCAGATGACCAAAGTAACCATGACATTAACTCAGTTGCTGGAGTACTGAAGCTCTATTTCCGAGGGCTGGAAAATCCTGTCTTTCCTAAGGAAAGATTTAATGATCTTATTTCTTGTATCAGTAAGTAAAAATCTCTGCTTCTTTCTCAATAGAATTTTACTTTCATATATACAGTAGCGGCCTGAAAAAAGGGCTAACTTCACAGATTTTTCCTAGACAATTTGTTTGCCATCTGTAACAGTCTGGGTCAGTTATTAGTCATCCTCACAGCTGTGGTTGTTCCCTTTTTCCAGTGGGATTAATGTACAGTACAACTCTTTGTTTAATAGGGCAGGAAGAATATCATTTGGTATACAAGAGATAGTTAAATTTTATTTATTATTTTTCTCTGTGCGTTGGTGCAGACAGAAAGGGATGAAGTCGTGACCATGTAAACAGAGTATTATATTTTCCACAAAGGTTTTCATGCCCCACAGCTTGGAGTCAGCACTGGTGAATAAGTAACTAACTGCTCAACACTGTGTGTTTGTGGACCTTTATCCAGAATCCAACTGGCAGGAAAATCCTTCAGTGTGGGAATGGAGGGGAGCAGCTGAATGTTGTCTGCAGAAGAGCTGAGTCTGTCTTCCAGCACATAAGTTGCAATGGCATGTCCTGGAAGAGTGTTTCGTGGGTCTGTGCGCTGCTGGTGTTCATAGCCACATACAGAGGGCTGTAGTCATTTAGGAAGTTCTCAGTGGATGAGTGACTTGCTCTGGCATGCACAAAACTTCTTCCAATTCACAGATCCCTGCAGATGTTGAGGAGGGGTGAGGCCAAGCCAACCATCAGTAGGCTTACTGTTCCCTGTGGGTCCATTAGAAGTGGTCAGATGTGCTAGCTTTGTGGAAGAATTTCCTCCTTTCAACCCTTCCTTTTTATCTTGCCTGCTTCAGCCAAAAGTATAAAGAGGTAGTTTCTCAAGTAATGAGGGACCGTCCTTGGGGATATTAATTAGGGAAGACTCTCTCCAGACTGTGTTATTTTGGCAAAGCGGTCTCAGCCCAGCAGGAAAGACCACAGATCAGTGTGTCCACAATGTCCTGGACTGGCCATCAGATGGGCTTTTCTTCTCCCTACCAGGGAAACCCATCGTGTGTGGTTTCCTTCCCACATAGGGAGGATTGCAGTAATTCAGCCTGGAGGTTACAAATACATGGGCCGTTGTGACCAGGTCTCTGTGCAGTGTTTTGTGTTTCGGGGGTTTTTTTGCGAGGTTTTCTGCATCTGTTGCTATTTACAGACATGGTGGTACCAAGGAGTCCTGAAGGACCTCAAAACTGCAGTTTAACAGCCTGGTCCCTGATGCTGTGGGAGACACTGTCTCTTTAGGAGCATAGTCTTGGTTCTGCCTGAGTTCAGCTTTATCTAACTGCAGTGCCACAGCCCAGAAAATGTCTGCAAGTCATAGAAACTGAAATCTAAAAAGGGATCATTTTGACTGAGTCATTTTCTGCATGACAGGGATGATGGAACTTTGCCTAATAATCCTGTGCTGGTTTTCATAACTTCTGGATGAATTAAAGCAGGTGTGCTGGAAAAATTTATTGATTTAATGGCTTCAGTTGACAGAAAATCTACTACATTCTCAGATAAGCTGTTCAAATGATTAATCACTTTCATCGTTAAACATTTGTACCAGATTTCATTTTCAAAATTTCTGCTGTCAAATCCTGCCCATTGGATCTCTCTATGACTTCATTATTTTGACTAAGCATTAAGAAAAATATAAATGGTGGCTTTTATATGTGGAGATGGTCTTGTACTCCGCTGTGTTAAAGATCTTTAAATGGAATTGTAAAATACCAAGAATGAGTATTCAGTTTACAGAGATTATGCAAGTGAGTTCTTAGGAAATGCAAAAATATTTGCCCAAAACAACCTTTTAAATGTGTTTCAAGAAGAGGAACCTGGATTATTTCAAAGAGTTTCTCTTCACCACTGAAGCTTCTGAAGACAGGACAGGGTATTTGGAAGGGAAGATAGAAGTTTAATGGACTGAGTATGTGTACATGGCACCTGCACAGGTGGGAGAGATTGACCAACCTCTCAGAGCACTGCTGTCTGAGAGGGATCCAGTTCAGTTATCCCCAAACGGTCTTTTGTTATTAAGAACATCGAGAAAAAAGGCAATGAATACTAGATCCCTAGCATCAGGCCTTGGTTTCCTTAGAGGATGTCCAACTATTGCATGTTCAAGGTAGGCAGCAGATTATTTTCTTGTGAAAGAGCTGACAACCTTTTTAAATCAGTAACAACCAACAGCCTGTAATAAAGTCACTGCTTTTCACAGCCACATTTGAAAATGGGACAGTTATTGGGAAAAAGGTGCTTTAGACTGACTGTTCTCTGAGGCTGTCATAAATCTGGATTATCATCTCTACGACAGCTTGTCAAAACAAGGTGTAATGACCGAGTAGTTCTGCTAGAGGTTTGACTTCTGCTATTGGTGTTACAGATGAAAGCAGAGGATTTTCTCCCTGACAATGTGTTTGTTGTAAGAGTCCCAGATCCATTTCTGGCAGGTTTTGAAGGAAGCTAGGAGAGGGTGATTTTGTTTTTTGTTTTGGTTTCCACAATGTTATCACTAGAGGTGCTTTGAAATGGCATGTCAATGCCTGCCTGCTGCGGAGGGAGGAGAGGTGAGTTTGGAACATGGCAGGACAAAAGGGGTTTTCTCTTTGTGCACATTGGCGTGACTTTATTTTGTGTTGTCACGGTGAGGGGTTTGAATGTTGTTTGAGGAGAGAAAAAAAGCAGCTCTTATACCTTGCACCCACAGCCAGCCTCAGAACTGCACGCTGTGGGCTCTGCGTCTGCATCTTCTGATTATCTGAGAACCCTGAGGTCGACTCTTCTTACAATGGTGTACTTAGTCTATGCACTTTGTTAAGTGGTCCACCACTTCCAGGGAATAAGAAGTTGGGTTTGTTTCTTTACTGAAAACACAGACTCCCTTTCCTCTGTGAGAATACACATTACTGTTACTTCTTTAGATCACAATTGATATGTTAAGTCCAGAAAGCTTTCACGTTTTTAATTTAGAGAGTTTAAATACTCTTAATTCATATTGCATTTTCTGTCTGCTCAACAGTGAGGAAAGGAATAAACATAAATTTGTTTTCAAATAGTTTTTCAAGATAAATATCAATGTAGGGTTTTTTTTAATCATTGGCAAAAATTATTATAAAAGGGAGGAGGGAGAAAGCAAATTTGTAAAGTTAATGTTCACATAAAACTGTAAAAGGGCAGAATGTCACGCATTTTATATGGAAATGTAATGTTGCCAGTGAAAAAACCCTTGAAACTGAAGTACTTAGTTATGGATGTCAAGCATAATTGAGGCTACAGCTGCAAAATGAACCTTTCCTCAGTACAGCCACTGAGGAATTCTCTTGCATTTATGCATATATTTCCAAATGAAACAGAGCATTGTGATTTAATGCTTTCCCTTCTTCAGATACAATGGAAACAGTGCAAGATGACTGTGACTTTTAGGGTGATTTGTATTAATCATACTCGTGAGAACAATGTTATTCTGTTTGGTCTTATGAAGTGGTTTAGATAAAATTTGGGCCAAATTATGACTCCTCCAGATCAAGCATGAAAGGTAGGACAGAACCTAAAGAATCCATCTGATTATGGGTCATAATTCTACATTCTCAGCAAAAGGAGTAGCTACTATTGCTCCCAATGGCACTTGGAATCCAGAGGGTACAGTAAAGCAGGAGGGAGGGAGGGAGGGAGGGAGGGAGGGAGGGAGGGAGGGACGGGGGGAGGAACGACATGCAGACGCACTGGCGAACACAC